>OMOW01096259.1:4006-22239 GCA_900312555.1 Lamprogrammus exutus
TGTGCTCTTCCGATCTATGGTAAGTTTTTACTTGGTGTGCACAACTACAACAATTGAGAATAGACGTGGTTAAATGTGCTTTAAAGAGCATTAAAGCACTGTATATAAATTTCAGTTATCATTATTATTATTATTATTATTGTAAATGTTTCAAACTGTACCCTAAGTTAAAATAAGACTTTTGACCACTAGTGGTGCTATAGAGCAATGTTTTAATGAGGTCTGTGTATTTTTTTAATCACGTCCTCTACCACCAAATGGACGTTTCAATTCGCACTAATATTTTACACCATGTATAGAAACAGAATTACTATATCATTATTTTTGGGTTGGACGACTGTTGTTTACCGAAGCACGCCGTGTTTTGAGGAGACTTCCATTTTCCTGAATTCAATTAAGAGAAAAATAAGTTACAGCTATAACTATACAAAAAGCAACAGCGCAACGGAAGAATTCATCAGAAGTTGCCCGGGGACATGCATGACAGACCTTGGCAGGAGAGAGCAAACTAATTAGCAATTCTTGGGTTAGGTGTCAGGGTAGGCGTGTGTACCTCTGAATAGAATTAAGGGACATCAAGCATGTGATGCGTGCCATGACTGAAAAATGCCTCACATAAAAACATGTATAAATGATTCAGATTCGGTGTCCTCAGTTTCATTTTCTCCCAGTGGTTTGAGTGGCCTTCTTCTTTACACTGGGGGGAACTGTTATGTTGTTTGCACCAATTCTGCAACGTAAGTGGGAAGAGACTGCTAATGCCTGAGGAACCGAAATCTTTGGAAAAGTTCATCTGCATGTGATGATTCATGTCTGATGACACAATTAAAGATGCACTCTTACCAAGTAGTTCCCATTTTCTTTGCTCTTACATCCATCCACTGAACACACACACGCACACACACACACACACAGAAGACACACTGCTCTGGATGCCCTTTGCAGATTACAGCTCGGTTTGTCAAGATTAAACAACTTGTTCTCATAAACACTGTTCTGAATGTTCATCTCTCTCCTCCCTTGACATTCTCTTTCTTTGCCATTCTCCCAGTGAGTCTCGCACAACCCAATTTATATCAAAAGAGACCATTTCACGCAGATGTCTTTAGCAGAAATCACAAAACACACTGTTAGTCACATTAGCGTAAGATAAGAGGAAAAGGCGTTTTCTGCTTGCTGAACACTGGGGAAATGAAAAAGTGATAGCAACTCCTTTTAATCACATCACAAAGTTTTGCAGAGACAAATAAGAATGCACATTATTACCATCAGTACTTAGGCTCCATTGTTTCTGATTGCTCAGTTCTTGCGTTTGGTGTGTCAAAGCTGATTATTATGTAAGTGTGTGTATGTGTGCCGCAGAGAGAATATGCATGCACACATGGGGTCTTTCTGCCTATAGAACTATAAATGCAGTTTCTTCATAAAAGATTTAATTTCAATGACAGGGTAAATTTCCGCAGGCAATTAGCCAGGGACAAGGAGCCGAGTGACACCTCACCTCAGGCTGTCTGCCTTTCTGTCCTTTCCTTTTTACTTCCTGACAGAGTGCCGTGTTGCCTGGCAGAGCATTAGAGAGACAGTAGCCCTCCTAATTCCCTTTATTCTATATCAAGGTTACACTAGTGAATGTGCTAACAGTCTGTGAAGCAGACAGACGTGTGATTTTAAAGCTGTTCAGAACATGATCAGCCCCCGAACTTCCTGTTTAAATGTATTGATGACTAAAATTGTATATGTTTGCATGAGCTAGAACATCTTGGTTTACTAATAGCAACCATATCATAAAAAGGCATGCACACTTGGTATTCTCAATATTCAGTGTTTGGAAGAAGTGTTCAAAGCCAGAATAAAATCACATAAATCACAATATGGATGTTAACAATTATTTTTGCTTCATCCAATGTGAGCCAATACTATTATCAAGCTATTAAATTACTTGAATTTGCTTTCAATAAATTGTTTATCCCACTTCGGAGCACATTATTCACCTGTAAATAGTACTTTAATCAAGTCGAGTCAAGTTTATTTGTTTAGCCCAGTATCACATGCAATGTAAGGCGTTACAGGCCCACACATCATCAGTTCCTCACCAAGCTGAAGCTCTCTAAGAAGGGAAGGAAAAACCCTAGAATTCCTCAACATATGAGGTGAACAGTCTTCCACACACACCAAGTGCCTTGACAGTCAGTTAAGCACCTTGACTCAACTAAGACTCCATAGATTGACGTTGTTTTGTCAACAGGTGACTCAGTGACCAAGCTGTAACTTGACATTATAGTCATATAAATGCCTCAAATTTACCTTTAAGTAAAACAAATTCTAATTTACAATGTGTATACTTCTGAAATAAATTGACAATTGAGAACTATAATCTCCTGATCTTTCCCTATTCATCTCAATTATATCACCACAAAATGTGGCTAGCATTACTAGTCAGCATAGCATTTAAAACATCAACACTTTTAAAACTCACAAAACAATTATACATCAAAATAATATACAGTATTTATATAGAAATTACTTGTAAATGAACAAATGCTACCACAGGCATATGGATGCAAACAGAAAGAAATGACAAAACCTCAGAAGATGCCATTCAAAGAGAGCCCCTCTCCACGAATGGCCAGGTGTGCAGCAGGAGACGTGGGCGGGGAAGCATCCACATTATAAAGGGCCAAATAAGAAGTACAAATGCAGGAAGATAAGATACAACAACTGAGTGCTGATCCAGTAAAAGGATCTTAAGTCAACACGTACTAAAACCCCTGTATTTAAAAATCTGTTCAAATAAAAGTCCTTATTGGCAGTAAATTGTACTTGAGTGTCTAAAGTTGGTTGGAGATACAAGGTTTTTCATTGTAGAGTGAAAGCGACCTTGATTGGAATAAAATAACAATTCTAGATTCGATAAAAAGAAGAATATTATTATGAATATTTTAAAAATATATTGGAAAAAAATAGCCTTCCATGCTGAGTGTCAGTTGAAAGATGACACTCTCCTCTATGGTATAATAAATTCAGACCTTTGTAAAACTTTTCAAATAAAGTATAAAATGTGATGTGCCATCAAGACCAACCAGGCTTAGACACAAAGTTTTTAACCTGACAACAGCAATATATTATTTTCATGTTGAATATAATGTCTGACATGTTGCTACTAACTATAATCTCATCAGATAAATGTAGTGGAGGAAAAACTCTAAAATGTAAAGTAAAAAGTAGCATAAAATTGAAATTACTCAAACCGTACTTAAATACAGTACTTGAATAAAAGTACTAGATTATACCGCAGCTCTGCAAAGGTTTGGGTAAATATGCACCAGTTTAGCTGACCTATTTTATTTAATGATGGATGAGTTAATTGGGCAATTACCTCAATAACAGGTGTCCTTAATTGCTCTGTGCTTTAGAGGCAATGGCTTAAAAAGTAACTTTGTCCATATATAGCCTGATGGACAGAGACGTTCATTAATGCTTACCGCTGTAAAAAGAAACACATCAGGTTGAGTGTTTGCACTCTCCATGCACCATGACATTTAATTTAAAAAATGTTTTAAAACAAAACAAAAAAACTATACGCTTAGCATTTTAGAAAAGACATCTTTTTGTTTCAGTCTCTCAGCAACTGTATGACTAAATGGGGTGATATTATTTCCTATTCATGAGCACAAAGAGAAAGAAAGAAAGGCTGGAGACAGAGGAGGTGTTCGGAGTCTTGCTGAAACCAGGATAAACCCCAACTCTGCCGGCAATGTCTCAACAACAGCAGGTAATAGCACGAAAGAGCCCGAGAAGAGGGTACAGGTTTGAGGACATGGAGCTCTCATTGGAGTGTGTAATGAGCATTAAGCTCCTTTGAAGAAGAAAGTGAGCGAAAAGTCTGCAAGAGGAGACACACCCCTTCAGCTCAAAGCCATCACTCCCATCCTGGGCATAAGGAGTTTTTTCTTTCTCTGAACTCAACTGGAAAATGTGATTTGTTTTAGAAACTGTCAAACTAAATAATATCACTGCTTGAAACAATTTTGGATTTTTGATCAGTTGACATTTTCGTGTAACTTGGCAGTTTGATTAAATATGTTCCACTTTTGATAATAGCGTTAAATTCACACACACAAGAGTACTCACACAAGTATGAATCTAATTTGTGGCAAACACTTTTTTCCCCCACTTTTTCATAGACAGACTCCTGTTGAGCAAAAGGTCTCCAAAAGTAGTGTGAGGAAATGCAGAAAGAATCACAAGCAAAAAGTAGGTAGGTGAGAGAACAGAGGATTAACTTTTGACACTTAGAACACTAAAGATGAAAGATTTAAATCTATTTGACTTGTGAAGTTTTGAAGTTTAGGAAATTTAGTTTAATCAGGAATTACTCTAGAAATCATGATTGTGAAAGAAAGGTTTATTTGATCACGTGTGGAAAATCTGGTGGTGGTTGTGTCACCTCGTTTCATGTGCATACAGAAACTTAAATAGAACACCTTGGATATTGGACACACTGATAGACAGCTGAACACTGGGGGTTGGAATGCATCGACAAAGATGGAGATGAGCTAAACAAACACAAAAAGGCATTGATAAATAAAATAGGCCACAGATCACTACTTTAAATTAACTAAGAATTATGGCATGGCGGCACAGCAATGGCATTTATTTATTTACTCACTCACTCCCTTTCCCTGTGGCTATGGCATTTGTGCCTGGTGGACTGTTATTAAATGTATGTGTGGTCACAAAGCCTACAGCCTGCAACAGTTGATTTGTGTGTTTTCCTGCCTCTCACCCCTGCCATTCTTAGCCCACCGCTGACCTTCAATCACAGCCTCGAGTCAACAGAAAGAAGTGCAGCGGGTGCTGGCAGCACAGGCTGACAGCGGCTCTTTCTTGAATGACGTCACCCTCCATTACAAGTACCTATTACATTTGGTACTGAAATGTGCATTAACCAAACCAAAGTATGATAATGAAACTGCGTGGTCAAATTGAATTTAAAGGGACATTCAATAAGATAACCTGATCTATCTTCATCAGCTTCTGTCAGTGATCAGTAGAAATGGCAACAGCAAAGGCAGAAGATAACAGAGAAATAGGTTGTCAAATATTGTAGCCTAGTTTAGCTGATTATTAATGATTAGGGCTTATTATTTTTCAGTTTTTATAACAAACACTAGAATTTTCTGTGTTTATAAAAAAAATAAGATACAACCAGAGATAAAAGCTTCATCATGACAAATCGTACAACTCTTAGATTTACTTGGAATATGACCAAAATCATGACCACAACTAAGAACGTACACAAATTTCTTCATGTTATAACAGCTGTAAATATACATATATAAACTGTACTTTTGCTTACTTAATAATTTTTTGTGAAACTAAAACAGAACCAAGCTGTTAATATATCAATTGTAACAACTCAGACCAGAATAAACACACTGAAAACTGCTTAAAACATCACCAGTATCATTAAACTTGTTTGCAGATATTAGCCAACAAACCTAACGCATTGTGATGTTGTAAGTGAATAATGAAGCTTCATTCTATTATGGAGAGGAGTGCTAACACTGTTGGCACTGATCAAGCATAGTGGATTTGGATCAGATGAATGATTATATAAACCTTTATGGAATAAGAACATTCTTACATCTCTCAGGTATCACAGGTTTCTCTTTGTCCCTGAAGAGAGAACATCACGGACATTCTGAGTTTTCACCTGCCAGTATGTGCCTGAGTTGGTTTCCTTGCTCAAGTCCAAAGACATGCATATTGAGGCAACTGGGAACTAAAATTGCCTGTAGGCGTGAATTTGAGTGTGAATGTGTTTTGTCTGTCTCTATGTGTTAGCCTTGTGATACACTGGAGAGCAGAGAAAGAGCTTACCCTGCCTCTCGCCTAATGCATGCTGGGATAGGCTCCAGCTCCTGTGACCCTGAACAGAATTAGTGAGTATAGAAAATGGATGGATGGATGGGTGGATACCTGTTTACACACTGTAGCTGTTACTGATGCTACTGGGCCACAGATTTGCCACTGCAGTTGCAAAGTCTTACCCACCAAATATTGGTCAACTTACAGATCTGAGTTTGTTTCCTGAATAACTTTCCGTAAACACATTTATTCCCATCCCATTTTTCACTTTCAGGTCATCATTTCTGTGGACATAGCTGGTTTACTCTGCATTGTGCACATGTATTTACCATTACATTGTCGTATACATTTCCTTCATTCTTAAGATTCAGACAAAGTGAGGTTTTGAAGTAAAGTTTTGAAGTGACCAAATATGGCCTTGATTTTTGTAAAAATTATTTTCTATTCTTAACAGAAGAAAGCCTGTGATCATACTCTTTTATTCGTTAGATAATTGGTTAAACGCTTTCTAAACCCTCACAGAAGAAGACAAACACTAATAAAATGAATATAGCTCTTCTGCCCATTCTATCCTCATGAGTTATTCTCACACTGCTATTCTGACAAGTCTAATTTGCACAGAGAAGGTTTTTCTTAAGATGACTGGTGAAGCAACGCTTAACTGGAGAGAAAAAAGCACACACACCACATATCACAAAATATATTTTTAGTGTCACAGCACCACATCGCCTTATCCTGGTTTCAGCAACACGTCTGTCACACAACTGCAGATAGCACCAACCAAGTATGATGAATATAGAAACATTTTCTTCCTTGATAAAATAATGAGCAGTTTTAAAGAAACTCAGGAGAAAAGACTTGCGACTAACTAAAACACTCAGAAGCTAATCAGATGCACCGTCTGGCAGGAACAAACATTTAGACTTCATTATGAAATGTGATTAGTGGAATGTTTTACAGCTCCATCCACTGTTTTGATAAACAGTGACAGCAGTCAGTGGAAATCACAAGACCAATGTGATCGGACCCTTTTCTATTTATGCCTATTTATGCCGCAATGTTGGACCCACAACAGTTCAGTCTTGTAGCGAGTAATTAGTGTTCTCTTATTCGCATTTTCTCTCATATGACACATTAACAGGGAGGCAGACACAATAAAAGAATCATGCATAAAAAAAGAACAAGTTAACACAAACGTCCCCTTCGAGTATTGTTACAAAATTCCATTAATTCAATCTAAGAACAAAACCAAATCGTCATTTTGTTGTTCGTGCTGTTGTGTGGCCTCTGGTTGATCTCTGAACAGAAACTCAAGGAATGGGTCGTAGTCAATGAGGCAAAAAAGCTATTGCGGTTTTTGATCGTACAGTGTTTTTATGCAGGTGTACTAAAAACAACTCACGATTACATATCAAGTGGAAAGCCTTCAGCGTGTGTAATCACTTAACTCTAGTGGGCATCAATAATATCTTATGGGTCAAATTCCATGAGGCAAAAAGGCAGCCATGTAGCCTCTGCTGCCTATCTTTACATGGCCATGCATTCAGCTATGTGAATGCAATGTGATCTGGCTCAGGCTTTGATCAAATCTCAATCACAACTAGCCTGGTGTAAATGTGAGATAAAATACACCCACAAGTTGAAAACGTTGCCCTGCCCTATCTTCCCATCTGTGTCAGTGTTGATAATAAAGCTATTGTAAATTGGACCTCATGACTTGCCATAAGTGGGTACCTGCACCTGGGACATGGAGGGTGATAGTCCACGCAAAAAAGTCATCAGTTGTTTTGTTTTTTTAATGGATGACGCCTGTCCAAGGATGGAAACACAAGCTTTATAGTGTAACACCCTGCCTACTGAGATGGCAGAGAGAGCTTTTTAATGAAAGTTGTGAAGGCAAGTACCAACAACGGATGCCATTATCCTGATGACGTAGCATGATACATTGCATTTAATACAAGCTGTAAAAGGGGCTTATGAGTCTTGGGTGCACAGTTGTGATGTCACACATACACTCTTCAATGGTATAATCACAGTACTATAGGAAGACGTAAACACAGTGTAACATCATTACTATGCTTTTGGCTGCCTATAAATATCATCAGAGAATCCAGGAAAGTTCAATCTCCTACTTTGAACTCCTCAGCCACAGTAGCAGCTAAAAGTTTCACAGGCTGGCTTTCAGTTAAACTGAAAAGCAATAAACATCATTTTCATCTTACTCAGAGTGCAATCTATCCATCCAGATATTGTCAGTATCACTTGCTGACTTTTAGACTCATCTGTATGCTCCTGTCTGTCTGCCCATAATGCCGTTCAATGATTGCAATCAAAATGCAGAAAGGCTCGACCCAACCTCACTTTAGAGAAAGAAATAGCACACTCACTAACAATAACCGCATAGAGGTTCTTTGATAACTATTTTCTATCAAAGTAAACTAACCAAATCTGCCAGCTGAACCATAGCTTAGAGGTGAGAGGTTAGTTATCTTTATATATAAGTAACACAACCCCCCTTTTTACCAGCACGTATACTCATGGGTTTAATATTCAACATTTAACATTGGGCTGAATAGTATTTAAGTTGCAGATATGTTTCACCATGCCAAACTCAGTAAAACATGAATGCTACGTGACATGAATCCGTCTCTTTTGGCCTTTAACCAGTCTCGGTGTGCTCCCTCCTGAAATGGCTTCCCGCACATCTCCTCACGCCAAGGCGATGCAATTATATGTCATATTAGACAGCTTAATGGATAGGCCTGTTCTCAATAGTATTCCTTAGCTTGGCAAATGTATTTTTAATAGACTATTATGCTTGCTATATTAAATTGTGCATGCCCCACTTTTACTGTGACCTGTACATCTTCATTGCTCGCAAGGCAGCAATACATAAAGGTAAATAATTCTTGCGCATGTCCGGGTATTTTTTCCTCGGTATTGGCCCCTCAGTCAGATATGTGAACCTTAAACTGACCTGAAAGCATGAAAATGATGATTTTCATGCTACAGTTTTTGGGACAGATTTGGGATTTTTCTGTACTTCATTTCAGAACTGTCATGATTCAATTTTAAATTCTTCATAATTTTAGACAATGGGATGTTCACTGTTTTGCATTAAATGAACTTCCATTACTGATGCATTAATATGTACTTAATACATATTCATTAGATGCATCAATAATTTAACATTGACAGGGACCATTCTTCACCATGAGTACTTTTACTTTGGGTAATTGTGCACTTTTTACTGCTAATACTTTACTTTGCTGTATTCATAGAATTATACAAAGTAATGATTTGAATACTTGTTTCAACACTGATTCAAAAGCAATAATCTAAGGAAAAGAAGAGTTTGGGCACAATGCAATATAATCAACAAATGCATCCCCAATGTGTTCAAATTGAACAACAAGCCATGGTTGTAATGGGACACCAGAGATCATACAGTGGTGATTTTCATGATTATCTCAAGGTCTGATGCTCAACCCCACATCATGAACTGAGCTGAAACAGGTAAAACACATGCGAGAGTCACAGAGTGCCTCGGTGGGATCATTTACTTTTAAAGGTTTTTAGGTGTCTTGGTGAAGGCTTTATTGGCACGTAATTGGAATGTAAACTGAATCTACAATATGGCTCCAGTGACTCCTGTAAAACTGTGTGATCTATTCGCTACATCTGAAAGGCTTCTTCTGTCGGCAAATGATGACATAATGCAACATCTGGTAGAAAAAAGCCTCAATGACACATTAAAAACATGCCTGTGTGTTGGATCTGGATGCATCAGATGGCTGACCAATGTGCTTGATATGGATAGGAAATAACAAGATATCTAAATATGATATAATATATACCTAGAGCTTGTACCTCCACCAAGGCGAACAAGCCTGAACAAAATTTGTCTTGTTCTCATAATATACTGTTCTAAAGAGAACAAACAACCATGATATACTGTACATAATATTGTTTCTGGATCTATCTGTGTAACTATTAAAAGATGCATCAAAACCATTTCCATGCGACTGAATCAGCATCATTGCAGCTCCATGTCGGTGGTTGTTGCATGATTCTGGCCTATTTGTTACTGTGAACTGCGGGCCCGGAGGGATGGTCTGTTTTCCAGTCTGTTTTCCAGTTCTTCTGGCTGCTGTGCTGTCCCCATGCCAAAATTCGAGTATGCCGACCCACGGGCCCTCCAGAGTCCCAGTCGCCACCCTGCCCTGTGGACTGCCTTTTCCCCCCGTCACCACCCCTAACCAACTGTTAAGGACTAACAGACTATTACTCCGAGATCAGGACTTTGCCCTCCAACCACCCCAGCTTCACCTCTACCTACTTACCTGATCTTCTGCGGACTGCCTATACTATATAAATAAATTTGATTTGATTTGATTAAACCAATGCTACAAATGTACTCCCTTTTCAAGCATACATTTTAGTTCACCAGATCTGGATCCTGGCCAAATTATACCTCATGATAGTCTGTTGTAGGATAAATATGCCTGATTATTTTCACTGAGATTGAAAATAATTAAAAACATTAAAAACAGCCCATCTTCCAATGTTAAGAAATCACTGAAACTATTCCTGGATCTGCCCCTAGATCCAGATCCACTAAAATTGAATGGTCTCTACCGTGGGCCAGAGCTTCATCAAAATCTGTTCATAACTTTTTGAGTAATCCTGCTGACAAACAAATCAACCAGCAGATGAAAACTAAAACTAGGCCTCCTTGGCAGAAGTAACAATGTGAAGAAATTGTGAACAGAGCTATTGTTGAGTCATACAATTTACAATATGTCAGATATAAATAAATAAATAAATAAAATCTCTCGGATTTTCATTTTCATTGTTAATGTTCCATGTGATTGCTTTGGCAAATGTACCTCCAGCTGAATGATTCACTCTAAAACATGTCTTGAAGTAATTTCCAGCGGGCCCAATTTTCCCTGTACACTATCATTCTGTACCACTCAAACAGGTGCTGTTATGTAATTCTAGTGGAGTATTCCGCAGAGTATTTGTGTCTCTCTCCAAAAAGTAGTTATGAAATAGTGACTACTTAACTAAACTACAGAGATGTGGAGGTCAAAGTAACAAAGTGACACAGCACTTCCGTGTTCCTCTGAGCTAAAGTGAAAGTAAAACGACTTGGGAATATGGCCAACTGAAGTATCTGACATTCAGAACACTAACTAGGCTACTATTCACACAGGATTTGTATTTCATTAGGACATGATGTGATTTAGGAATTATTCCAACAAATGTGCTTCATGTGGGTGATATAAGGTCTCTTGATCTTTCTAAAAAAAAAAAATTGTATGTCAGTTAGTTGCTTGTTAAAATGTGTCTGTGGTGACAAGTGAAAATGCTATTAAAACATACATATAAGTATTCCACCACAGCCTCAATTGTTATCGAATGGGAAAGATGCATAAGAGAGGCTTGAAATATACAGTCATAGGTATGTTGCGGTGGAAGTTTACTTTAGAAGTTACAGACGTGGCAGATTCATGCAGGATTAAGACCACAGATGACAATTATTACAAATCACGTTAAGTCCCTAGGTAACACATGAGCAAATAGGGCTTAAATGTAGTTTAGAATATGAAGTTTTAGCCCAGAATTTCCCTTGCTGACAGATTTTGAATGTCGCAGACAAAATCCCCAGATCAGTAGTAAATCTCTGCGTGGAATATTCAAAAACGCTCTAAGAGACACTAAAAGTAGTTTAAATTCTATAAGGTACTAAAATAAACTCTATGATTGTTGATCAGATTTATCACTATTGATATACTACACCTTGATGTCTAGCAGTACAATCCCCAAACCATTTGACATCACCTCAACAAATTAATTAGCTACTTCAGATGCTATTGAAAATGATAGTGTTGAAATTTCTTAAATCGTACGCCCTATTACCAAAATGCAACCTTGCTTCCTTTCCTATGGGCCTGAAACAGACTTCATCATCTTCTGTGACCATAACAGATGAGTAATATTAGACCCATTACTTGTAGCATTCTACATTGCACTCTCCAAACCATACAATTAAGTTCACAATTTCCTGTATCTTTGTGTGAATATTTTTTTAATGGTATGTGTCAAGAGGGACCGTGCACTTGTTTTTCTGTCTGGAAAACAGCAGGAGCTATTAACGTGCCCTCCACATGAAGCAGAAGATCTGTACTCCTCCATGACTGCATTCCTGTTTTCACATGAACATTTTACTGTGTAATCAACAAAACATTTCACAGTTCAACAGTTCATCAGAAACTCCCTTCGATGGCCTTCAGCTCAATGTGGATGTCATCTCATTCAGTGCCGTTAACAGACATGTCCTTACTTGCGCAAAAAATCAGGATGAAAATTGCTTTGTATTCATTACACATGACAACAGAGGGCTGCCTTTGTCTCCTAGGTAAGCATGTGTTAAGAGGTCTTAGCTGGGAAAGTCCTTTGATCAAGCCAGGCTTTAAGGCTTATTCAACCTCTGCTCTGTGCTCTTGAGAGAACTCATGAGATTAAGTTGGTGTGCACAAACTGAACACTACCATCCTACTGGAAGAGAGAATCCAATGTTAAGGCCCTGCACCTAGGCCTTTCAAAGGTCCTGCACTCAAGTTACAGCGTGCGTTTGAAGCAATACATAACACGGTGTGAACTATTATTCAGACAAGAGGAGCGGGAATGTATTGGTTGTCCTTTGCTCCCACCGTGCACATCCCTGGACATCCTTCTTTGACATCGCTGGAGTGGTGAGACATGGTTGTCAATACATTGGCATTCACCCCACCCCCCGTAAACCAGAGGCTTAAAATGGAACTTCAATATATGCATTCCAATTAGCATAAATGTAAGAAAGTGGAACAAGTAGCTTTGAAAGTCATCCAGCAAAGCAGCATATTCAAGCAGCAGTGAAAAAGTCAAGAAAAGAGGAAACCATGTGCATGCAAGAAGGGAGAGAAAGATGGAGAGAGAGAGATAAGGAGAAGAGTGCCAGTTCTGTGTAATAACAGCGAGCTTTGGCTACATGGTTCAAATCACTGGTGTATGTCTTTTATGAGCTTACGACTTCACACTGCGTAGAAAATCCGCCCCGTTGCCAGAGATTGTTGGCATTCAGAATGTCACTATTAATCACTCTCCTCTGAGATCTGATCCCACTGATCAAAGACGCTTGGACTTGAAGTTAACATGTCAACAAAGACAGGTTGGGATGTTTATTTTTAAGCCGGGCACATTGCCTGATGCTCAGCTGTGTCTTCGTGCATATTTGTGCGTAAATCGGATGTGATGGTGACACTGTTGTTTGGTAATGTAATATGTGATGAGGTATGACTGGAATTCATCTTGTAGCTTCTTCTCTTATCATTTAATGGCAAACTACTGGGTAGAAAGTTTGGATAATGTACAAATTAGTGAAACATGCTCATGGGAAAACACATTTGTACTCTAACTGATAAAGTCGACAACTCTAAACAAAAGGAGTAGGTCAAGAAAAGAAAAAAAAAACCTTCTGACAAATTACATTTAACACAGAGCTAAATTCTTCATTTAATAATGGATAAGAAAGCAACAACAACAAATAAACCAGAAATAACAGGAGCGGTTTAGGTAACCAGATGTTAAGATAAAGAAAGATAGTCATGACCCAGAATTGTGTCATCCATAGAAAGAGAAATCTGAGCATGTGGACACTGATGCTAGATCACAAATTAAATTAGAAATTGTCATTGAAATTAATGGTGTAAGACCTTATGCTCTTGTCCCAGTTTTTGTTACATCTTAACCTCATATTTAGTTTTTTTGGTAAACACATTGTGTTTTCCCCTAGTTGTTACTGAGACAAAGACACTGTAATCAACATGTGTATTTCAAAATGGAGGAGAAGAAGAAAAATCATCTTGTTGACTCCGGCATCTCCACCACTACACACACAAGAAGTAAGCCACAACTTTTGCTTAGCAGTGTACAAGAGGTACAAATGAGGAGGAGCGCTTCTGTTTGTGCAAGCTGTTAAGAACTCAAGTCACCTCCCTCCCATTAGGCCACATCAAGCAGAAGCAGGAGCTGGAGTGTCACATCCAAGTCTAAAGAAGGATACCCATGTTAGTTCTTACCGTCTATGAAGAATAAATTTTGTAACACATGCAATCACCAACAATGAGAAACAATATTAATATAAATTCTACAGAAGTGAAAAAAAATTAATATTAGTATCCAACCATAAACTTATCAACCAATTGTCTGAATATATAATTAACATTCTTCACCTTTACATACTATAATTGGCTTTATAAGAAAGCAATCAAAAATGCAGTACACGACAAAACACAGTGTGACAAAGTTCTTAAACTTACCTCTTTTCATGCACCGACACACTAAGGAGAAGCAGGGATGCTAATAGGCCAAAAAAAACCAAACTCAAATCACTCAGGTCTCACCCTAAATGAAGGCTTGTCAATGGCTGCTGCAGCATCAAACAAACAAAGTCCTTTCAACATAAAGGTTGTGTCACAATAAAAGACCCGAATGTTGGACCCTTTTGAACACTCTGACTTATTAAATATGACAGAGTTCAAATATAATCTAGATTTTAATGTAATTATGCACACACTACTGTGTAGAATAGAATGAGACAACATATAAGGCTTTGAGCATCAGGTGAAACGAAAACAAACAGAAAATACCATGTTCATTTTTACATGTCAGTTCATTAGCAGACACCTTTACCCCAAGTAACATGCTGTACTACAACATCACCACCACATGTGCTGAGGACATTACAAAGCAAATTGTTTTTTTGGTTAGTTTTTTTCTTTTGGTTCAACAAGCCTTTGTCTGAGACAGAGCGGCACTGGAGGCAATAATCTTATTGTTTGAGTTAAATCTCACCGAGCAGAGCCAAACAATCAAAGTTTTCTGGTTAAGTAACTTTAGCTAAAGCCCAGTGGGGAAAAAACAAAAGGAGGATGCAAGGGAAGATGATATGGGATGCCTATAGCTTCACCCTACTTCTGAGGAAAAAAAGAAAATCCACAATTCAGCTTTTGGGTATTCAATGAGTGTTGCTGGCTTTTACCTGTTTTAGCAACTCTGATATGTGGAGTTGTTCACCTCAAAACAACGTTGATTGTAGAATCTTGATGTTCATGGAGAGCGCAGTGAATGCAGCTCTCTTTAATGAGATGCTGTGATCAACTGTGTTCAGCGATTCAACAATGGAGGGAAAGGGATCGAGCCAGCGCTGGATGACATTTGTTGTCATTTCATTTGCCAGAGTTGTCTGCTGGCATTTCTGCTCTGTACCCTTTTCCTTTAACCATGTCGCTCCCCACCACCAGCCACCAACCCCACCTCTATCTCTCCAAACTGACCTCTATCTAAGCTGGCCAGCAACCCTGCCCATCCCAGGGGGCGTGACCCCTGAAGGAGCTTCCTCTCTGCCAAGGGGGCCTCAGCAGCAAGGGACCAAGGAAATGCCACTCTGTAGTCTGTGTGCTGCATATATGATGGATATCGGTAATGGTCAGATTGAGGGAGAAACAATTGAGTGTGTGCTGTGGACAAAGAGGTGGTGAGTATGTGCGAGGAGGTGCCTGTCCTGTGTGCCTGCACATCCTCAAGTGTGACTTCAATTCTAATCTAGGGATGCATTAAACATGGCCTGGGAAGGTGTGAGAATGTGTAGGTGCTCTAGAATTTGCACCATTTCACTTAGCTCCGGCTTCCCAGAGGAAGTGAAGGAGCCTCGCATAGTCTCTGCCTGAAAGTTTAGCGCTCCCATGGCATTTTCTGGGGAATCAAGGAACCGCAATTATTGCAACCATTCATTCATTCATTCACCATGTCGTCTCGTGTCCCTGTGGATGTTATCATTAGGCAGAGACCCGTGAATGATAAGGAAGCAAACAGACAAGCAAAATTGTAATATAATACAGACATGTACAATAAAAAAATATCCCAGATTCTGCAGGCAGCTCCTTCCAAATTTAATAATTTTGTCAGGAATTCTTTAAATATATGCATTTGGTCCACAGCGATAGGGTTGTTTTTTTCTAAGGGTAGTTGCACATACAGTGCGAACACTAGCTTTTGCTTTGGTATATATATTTTGAGCTCAAGATTATTAGTATTCTCACATTGGCATGCCATTAAACCCTGCTGTGTCTCATTACACACATTTCACACGGCAAACAAAAATAAAATACAGTTTAGTGTTGTAACTAACAACACACTATAAAATGGTCTTATGGAAAATCTTAGGTTTCCCTTAGGGATGAATAGCCATTGTTACTGCCAGGTTGATAGTGAAGTAACATATGCACCTATTTTAGCCCAGCTAATTATCAGCCCCCAGTATAATTAAGGCTTATAGATGAGCAAACATAATTAGTAGGCATTATGCGGACCTAATGGGAGTGAACAGGTGAACATGTATTCAGTCTTTTGTTTATGAGCTAAGGGTATGCTATAATGAGGCAGGAGAATAAAAGTTGATTAGTTATGACCTAAATGTGTCCTCATATTGCTTTGATGGAGAAGAAATGTGCTATAGCTGCTACGATGGAATCATGGTTGTGTTATTCACAAATTAAAGTCTGCATGTTTCATGTATGGCTGAGAGAGCTGATGATATGACAGGATCAGGCATGACAGATTGAAATGCCATATAGTACACCTCACTTCAGTCAGTACTCAGTATATATTCCTATTTTAGAAGCTATATGTGACATAAAGGCAGTAAACAAACCTTGCAGTGCCTCAGTAATCAAAATGTGGCTAACATGTGTTGCATTATTGGCCGTTAGTTAACAATCTTTGATCATAAGTATTGGTGCTGTAGCTTGCTTTTCATGAGACATAGGCAGGCTGAGAAGTGTGTGAGGTTTTGTCGAGAACGTAATAATTGGGCACATGTCATCTCTGAGTGAAAAACTACTCCCAACAGCGGCAGCCAACGCGTCCTACATGACATGCCCTAAAACACTACAGGAGTAAAATCTGGTTTCTGCCTGTTTTGTGGGTGTGTGTGGTCTGATGTTGGCGTGTTTCTGTAATTGAACTTGAACGTGCAGCCTGGCAAATAGGAAGACACAAATGAACACAAGGAACACAAAAACGTTTCTCCTGGAGAAAGTTTCAAAACAAGGCCTAATTAAAGCAGTTTACCACTTATCTGTAAATAAGAGCGTTTTGTGTCCTTGCTCATTTCCCTCATGAGGATAAGATGCAGGGTTGTAGGCGGCTAGCAGAGTGAGAGGCTTAATTTGTAGAGAAGAATCCACTTCACTTGGGGTGGCCTAATGAAAGTGAGATCAAAAGATTAGTTAAAATTCAGCTCCATTTATTAAACACAATGGTGATTGTGAGCAAACAGCGGTATTACACAGAATCCTTGCAGGGCACTGGCTGTAGCTGATAAGCATCCATTAAAAGGTTGCAGTATCACATAGGCACCACTCAGGGCCTTGCTGGGAACAAAATAATATTTACTCCCACTCTGTTTGAAATCTAATTCTGCCTTCACAAAACAGCACGAGGTTACTAAGAAGACAGCTCACAGCCATAGCGTGAATCTAATGGGGGAGCGGCGAGTCTCCTGCGACGATTCAACACGGGTTTGCCTGCCACAGCGTGTGGAATTAATTGTAGACATTGTGAGCAGTTGACTGGACTTCAGCTTTGTTTTAGTGCTGAAACAAAATGTTCTTGCTGTCACATATCATTGAGACTATTCTGGAAAGGACAATGAGAACATTCCAGGTCGATGTTGAACTACCAGATATGCAGTTTATCATTGTGGCATTGATTTGGTTTCAAGGTCAAAGAATCCATCTGTTTTCTGGTCACATATTCAATATACAGTAGCTGTGGATGTTGTAGCCTCAGCAGTGGGCTGCCATGCCCTGCAGCAAATGCATCATCACAGGGTTTGCTGAAGGCTTCATAGAGGGCTTCCAGGTGACGTAACACACCCTCTGCAGGGCTGATGATCTCAGGGAGCAGTGGCTGCTAAACAAGCAGCTGTCTTTCATTGGGAAACATGAACAGACGTGAGGCTGAGGTGTTTTTGACAGCCTCATTCAACCATTGGCACAGCTGACCGATTTTATATTTCGTTAATATCAGTTTGTTACTGAGCAAATGTCCAAATTATGGTGACCCAGATGCACACCAACCAACACGACACAAGCACTGACACACAGGAATCGAAATCGCCACGATATAATTACTTTGAAAATATGTCAATTGTGCTTCAACTGCTGTGATGACAGTGGTGCAGCTGTACACTTTTCCCCATCATTGTTTCCGTCTATCTAAATATTATATACAATTTCCCAAAAATATTGACT
>OMOW01096283.1:0-12110 GCA_900312555.1 Lamprogrammus exutus
TACACTCTTTCCCTACACGACGCTCTTCCGATCTGAGGAGGGGCTCTGACAGTTTATCGATGATAGCTGTGCATTAGTATCGACACCAAGAACTCACTGGGGAAAGCAAATCTTATCTTTGCAAAGCTAGAAAGACAGGGGAAGATGGGGGTGAGGGGGGAGATAATGGGAGGAGAAAGAGAACAGACAGGGTGGTGAGATATGAGATGAGTTTGGCTGAAGGCTTATCACTAATGTGAAATAAAAAAGCAGGAATAGACTGAAGTATGTTGTTAAGTGTGGGGTACTGAATGCAAAACTAAAGAAACAAACCATGTAACAACAAATTCACGCAAATGATCAAAGCTAGTGACTCAGATCATAACACAAAAATCCCAAAATGCAGCAATTACCTGGATCATTTCTGTTGTTGTAAGTGTCATGGATAACTGACTAAATGGCGTCACACAACAGTATGAGTATTATGAGTTGTGGATTTTTATCGACTTTGGCAACTCCTGTGGATAAATGCGGTATTGCTTTCGATGAGCACCAGTCATTCTTGTCAACATTTGACATCACACATCCTTGACCCTCAAGTGTGTATTTGTGCTTGTATGCAATTACACAAGCCATAGTGTGTTTTGCAGCGGTGTGTCGGGCAGCAGTATTTGTGCGCTCAATAGTTACAGTTTTATGTATCAATAAATGTATCTTTTACAGAGAGGAAAGCAGATTTTGACCCGTAAAAATCTTGGACAGCTGTGCCAACACTGCCAATTTTGAATTTGTTTCTGGAAAGTTCTTGATTCCAAACCAACAATTAAAAAAATTAAAAAATTAAAAATCTGAGGCAATAAATTCAAGTAAATTTTAAAAATGTATTTAAAAAAAATATGAGAAATTTAAAAAATAAAAATGAAAAACATGATTGATTCCAGAAAATAAAAATTAAAAAATCTAAAACAAATTATTGATACTAGAATGAAATTAGCCATAAATACAGGAATACTAGATCGTCAACAAGTTCAGAAGGCTACACGTCCCAGTTAGTTCTCCCAAAGATGTGCGACACAGAGGAGAAATTCAACTCAAAATTCCATATTAATACACTTTAAAAAGTCAAGGATGATTTCAAAGGAATATGCTACAAAGGCAATGTGTCATCATACCCATAATGCCTTGTGTGAATCACTGGTAAAGCTTATAACAAGAGCTTACGAGTCTGACCCTCTTCAGCTGCTGAGAATAAAGCAAAATCCTTCTTACTGCACGGAATTCTGATGTAACGTGTGTCAGTGCTTTCAATGCCACCTGCAGACATAAACACCTACACCCTGCTGCCACAGTTAAGATTTAGGGATAACTGTGCAACGTAGTTGAATTGAAAACAGCCTGATGATTGCAAAGAATGTACATAAAAAAGTATTTTGCTGTTCTTTGTGTTTTTGTCTTTGTTCTCTTCGCTCTCAGATTTTCTTAAGTTTTGCAGTATAAGAATGTGTGAGGGGGAACTCAAAGTAGCGCTTAAGAAGTAATATCTTCGAAATAATGAAAGGCATGGGATAAGATGATATACTTTGAGTTTCTGATTTGGTGGAGGTCAGGTTAAAAAGGACAAAGCAGCCTGGAAGACCAAAAGGGGATGAGCACAGCAAAACAAACAAGCTGGGGGGGGAAATAGGAGTGGCAATAAAACACAGGAACAGTGTAGTGAGGGAAGACAAATCTCTTAATCTCTCTCCCCCTTTCTCTCTCTCTCTCTCTGTGTGTTTGTTTTGTGCTGGTTCTGGCCTCCAGTTGCCTGTCGATCCCATCGTAAATTGCCTGTGTCGATCCGGCCTTACAAGCTTCCACACACTCCCCGAGTCCCTGTTAAAATGGTCACGCCAATAAAAGCCCATTCACTTGTAATGAATTGAGAGAGAAGCTAAAGACTAAAGGGGCTGATTTAGTGACAATTGTTGATGATCCTCGATTGAGTAAGGATTGAGTTAGCCAGCCTCTCCCGTTCTCCAACATGGCTAGGATTGTTAGGGATTTCTAAAAGAAAAAAGAAGGCTGCCGATTACATCATCCAT
This sequence comes from Lamprogrammus exutus, assembly GCA_900312555.1. NCBI lineage: Eukaryota > Metazoa > Chordata > Actinopteri > Ophidiiformes > Ophidiidae > Lamprogrammus > Lamprogrammus exutus. Next base: position 2,061 of record OMOW01096283.1, read on the forward strand.
CGCTTTAGACGATGTACAGTATGAGGGGATGTACTTTACTCTGGAGACATCGTAGCTAAATTATGCATTGTGATGAGCCGGATTCTGCCATCTGCCCACACAACAAACACAATAATGCAGCAGACACAACAAAGCCAGTGCAGACGTAACAAAACAGCAAGTAAATAAATAATAAAAGCTCAATCTAATTAATGCAACACAAGTTGACCCATTTACAATGCTTGGAAGTCATACTGTCACAATCCTGCATGGAGAAACCCACGGCTCAATCATGGCCTTTGCGATAACCGCACAGTGAGTCATTTATATGGAAGCCGATAACCCAGATGAACATAAAATAGAGGATAAGTTTAGAATGATTTTTATTTTTAATTTAAAACTAATTTGAATGTTTGACTTACAAATTCAAGAAAAAAAAATGGCTTTGGCAGTATGTCGATTTGGGAATTAGAGCGGATTGAAAGTATGATCGCAAGGGATCGTTTAAAAATGACACTCATAATATTGTGGTGTCCAAGCAGCCACTAGAGAAGGGCCTCTGCAGAAGGGCAAGACAAATGATTTTGTCTAATATCTCTTCTTTAAGTTGCTGTAGTATCTCATACTTGGGACATTCTACATCAAGCATTTGCCCTTTTCTCTGTATTTGTTACGATTTCTGACCCTCCGTACATGTGTTATTTAACAAGGTGAAAATTGAGTCAGATGGATTTTTATTTTATCACTATTATTATTTCATTTTAATCATTCTGCATTGAGCCATATGTTTGAAATCATCATCAATCATTAGGCCTTTGTGATAACCACATGGTGATGTCACTCCCACTGCCACAGATGAAGAAATCACCAAAGCAGGGTAATGGCAGTCAAATCTTGCTGGGTTGCATTGTGAATGAACTGCTGATGCTGTAATCACCAGGTAAACCATGTAACACCCCCCCCACTCTTAGCCTTATCAAACTATTAATGGTGAGTGTGGGACTCTGAAAAAAACGACAGAGCCGATTACAGCAGTGAGGTCACGAAAGCTAATGTGAACTTGTCTGAAACTGCCCAGTGTAACCCTGAGGTGCTGAACACCACGACGCTGGATTACCCAGGCGAAGGGAGTCTAAAAAAGACACAACAAAACACAGGAATTAAAAATAAAGTAGTCAGAAGAGGGGAAAAATATGTTTTTCTTGCTTCTCAAAAAGGAGAGAAACCTAACACATGCAGGTGAGATGGAATTCTTGTTCTATTCTTGCTTTGTGTATCAGCAGAAGAGTATTGATTTGTTTTTCCACAGCTTTGAAAGATGAGGTGTTGCTGCACAACAATGCGCTGTAAGAAACACTTATCATTTTTCTGTGGCTTGCGAGAACACTATCCTGTAAAACCAGCAAATAAGCAATGACAGCGCTATGAAAGCAAACAAATAAATAAATAATGAATGGAAGCTTTGGTATGCTTAACATTATGTGCATTTATCCAAAGGGTCCAAGACCTCTGATAAAGTTCCCAATCATATTAAAGCCATTTATACTACACATTGTGAAGAGGAACTAAACAAATAGATCTCTGGCAGTCTACAATGCTGAGGTATCAAATAGCCATATACTATAAACTGCCCATTAGGGTTATCTACTCTTCTTTACTTTGCTTATCAGCAACGCTCCACCTGATTCTCTTCATTCAAACTATTCATCCATTTACTCACTATGGGGGAGAGTTGTGCCATGTGAAGACTGTGTGTACAAGATGCCAATTGTGTCCAGGACAAGGGACTCCTATTGGGGATTCTGGTTTTCTCTGAATCAAAACCAAAAGATGAATTTGGAATTCTGGTTTCCATTAAGGCCACTTCCAAGTGGCAGCTCGTGTGATTGCCGCAGGTCCTACACAAATCTCATCCGAATAGACAAAAAATAAAAGTAAAAGCTGGTTGGGTCGATCCGCAAGCTTCAACAGGAAGTCGGTGGCTGAATAGTTGAAAACTGTGCTTGTGCATGTCCCAAATTTTGGTTGGGAGTTGAAACCAAAAATAGGCTGCCCACAAGAGGAAGAGCTGAGCTGACCTGGCTGCAGAGTGCTGGGAAACAGACTAGGTCCTGTACATCTATCCAGTGGAAGTGGTCTGCAGGGGCTTTGCAGGAGGCTCAACAAGTGCTGAGGAAGGTGCTAAAGAGCTGGCGGAGAAGGTGCAAAAGTGCAGCTTCTGGCTGTCGCTCCAGGGTAAAGGACATGAACTGGTACAAGGAGAGAATCTGAAAAGCAGGAGGGGGGTGACAGGGAGACGTCCCAGCTCAGGCACCAAAAGGTGTTAAAGGAGTGAATCGTGAATCTCTGAGGACTGGTGGAGATGGAGATGCCATGCCGGACATAACATCTTCTTGAATATCAGCGAGTGAGTCTGAATCCTGTACAATGATAAACTTCACTGAGTAGGATTTTGAGCTGACATCACATATGCAATGCACCAGTCAGTCTTGCATGTTAAAACTTGGCATCAATAGACGTTGGTATAAAGCAGATTATGTGATTGTAAATGGATTTATTCAAGCATGTAAACAATCCGTTGATTTACACTTGGCTTCATTCGTTTGATATTATTGAAAAACAATAGCGATGAACAAAACTGGGCTGAAACGTTCTTGCATTTTGAGTGCATTTCATGTTTCATCTTTCATCTGGGCCAAGTAGAAGCTTCAGCGCAATAACATTTTAAGAATCACTGTTGATTACTGTCATTGGTTATTGTGTGGTTGTTAAGGTAACAATCTCTTAAATTAAGGGGTATACGCCAATTTAAAAGGTAAAATTAATTTACATGAGCAGCAACAGCAAAGCACATGCTAGAATCCATTATGAATGACCTCTTACCCTCAGCATGACTGACCAAGCCCTGCTGCAACCACATAGTAAAATAAAGGGAATTTGATTGATTATATCAACATGTGTTGTAGCACTGTAAATCAAGTATTAACATGAATTCATCCCCAAAGAAAGCAAAGTGGAAGACATCAACAAACGTGTGAAAAGCAAATGCCGTATTTTCAAGTGCCATCATCTTTAAGAAGCTCTCACTCTGTCAGTTTGAGACAAAAGTTCTTCAAAAGTGTGGAGAATGCAGGGAGAAAAATAGCAGTACAGTGAATGTGAAGCAAATACGACATTGTCAAAACAATTGCTTCACACTTTCAACACCTAGTCAACCCTCTTACCAGGTGTCCTTGTGTGTCGAACTCAGCTCGATGCCAAAACATTTAGGTGTCTTCATAAAAGTATCACGTACAAAGACAGAAAATACAGGTAAAATGTGAAGTTTCTCAAAACAGTTCAAAGCCTTGGGCAGACACACACCTGCCTTCCTTCAAGGGGTATGAAAATAAATCAAAATAAATAAATCCTGGTTTATGAGTGTGTGTTGACCTACTTTTACGTGTGCTTGTGTGACTGGTTGCTGTATGTTCACTCTTTCATAATCCCAATTTGAACAAGAGATTTTAAAATCTGAAGGTGAATATTTTCATTATTTCATAGATGTAGGGAACAGTTGTAGTTTGTTCTCCTGTAGAAATGAAGTAGCATGGTAACAAGGCTATTCCTCAAAAAGTAAGGCACCAAATTTCATATTACAAAATCAGGCATGTGTGTGATATGATGGATGACCAACAGGATGGACAATCAACAGGTGCGATTTAGCCCAGATCCAGATATTTGATTGTTTGGCATATACATACACAATACAGGGTCACAAAGTCTGGATAGTTATCATCAAATAACAAAGCAAATTAGAGGACTCTTGGGCCTTGTTGGAGGTATACCTTCTCTGAGTGCCAATCAGTATTTCTATTTTTGTTCCCATGTTAACTAGTGTGGTAACTATGTGGCTAAACTGACTTTTTTTGCATGATTTACTCATTCATGCATTCATGTAAACACAAGGAAGATAATAGATGGCATGCATTAGTAATGGTAATATAAGAATAATTATGGCAATGTAGCGTCTAATATACTGTACTATGTGTATAGTACTGTATACATACAGTACTGTACTCAATGGCCATGCATATTGTTTTGAATAATGCAGAGCAGCAGTGACCTTAATGTATGATAGCTTTAAAAATTATTCAGTTGGAACAAACTTTACTGTCGGTAAGCTTTATTTGCACAACATTGATGGCCTTTGCTTAAATGTAGTGAAAGGGATCCATTAAGCAGAAAACCACTTAGGCTCATTGAAAATTTTAACTGAGTAATGTGTTGTATACGTTCATATTTAGAGCCTGTCAAGGCTGTGTACTGTTGTCATGCACCAATCTTCGCCAAATGATTGACGTCAACTTAACATTTCTGAATACATCAACAAAGCGTGTTCTTGAGTGAACTATACATTATCTCTCACTTGTTTCTGTATTCTTTCATACGACAGCTTAAGTGCAGCTTCTGTGAATATGTTTTGAAAAAACAACAACAAATTCTTCAACCATAAAACCACACAATAATAATGACAAAATTATTGAGTGAAATGCTCAGGACGTCAACATAGCCAGTTTAAAATGATTCCAACTTGTTTTTGTCTGATATCTTTTCAGTATAAGCAATGTGATTAGTTTTTTGGGTTAGGCTTAGGGTTTTTATTTTTAGTTTGATCTGTACATCAGTTTCGGTACCATATACAAAAATGGGCTTGATTCTATTGAGGAGATCCTCATTTTAGGTTCTCATCTTTTGTCCTCTGGAACCACATTATTGCATTTTTTCCATCTCTCTCTATTCTGCCTGCACCTGATTACCTAAATCAAGTGTGTTTAGCAATCAAGATCTCAAGCAATTGAACAAGATCTTTTGCACTTTATTGGGGAAATTCGACCTCTGTACTTCACCCATCCTAACTACTAGGAGTAATGGGCAGCCAGAGACATCCAGGTCTACAAACTAGGGCCTTACTCAAGGGCAATGGCAGGAGCCTTAGTCTAACATGCATGTGTGGAGTAACAGAAAAAATCATGAGGGGGAACAGCTAGAAAACCACTATAGATGGAGGATCTCCCCACATAAAATCAAGGCTCTATTTGTCCTTCATAATGTCAGGGTAAGTATATACGGTACATCAGTAAGTGGACTTTATCCAATACAGTCCCATCACAGAAACAAACATATATGACTTATTGTACAGGGGAACACCTGATTCATGAGTCTATCCACCCCACCAGAGACGAGCCGCCATTTACTTCAGCTTCTGAGACCGACGTGCATGGGATCTGAGGGCTGGATGTTGTGACATTATCTTACAGCACATATAGTGCTCTGAAAAGGTCATCACAACAGGATGTGTATGAGCTGAGAGCCAGAGAGTCACAAGCTCTGTGAGAGAGTAGAATGGAAGAGAAGAAGAGTGAGGGCATCTGCTCTGACCTAGACTGGGAATAAACAAACAAACAGGCTGCCAGGCTATCAGCACACACAGTGAGCAAACACAGAGGCTGACAAATCTCCTTCATATCGATGGCGCCAAGCCAGGCATCACACAGGTTAGAGAGGTAAGGTGTTGGAACAACACATGGTTGATGTCGATACGACTTTTGTGAAAATGCCTACTGTGTAATCCATTTTATACCACATTTTATTGCCCCAAACCACTGCATGTTGGATACATTATTCACATACTGTCAATTTTCATAACATATGAACAATCACTCTCATGTCGCAGTATTATTGCCAAAACAGAACTACTCATCCACCATCTGAAGGTCATCGGTGATGAGTGTGGAAGGAGAAGACGACTGATCTGACCGATGAGGCGATTAAATTGACTCAGCATTGGTTACTGCTTTCCAAAGAGCTTTTCTCATTCAGTGCTCACAAGTGTAACATCAGGTATCATTCATCATTTACGGTCTGGTCTTGCTAATGATACGGACTGAAAGCTATTCTTGCCCTCTGTCAATAATATATGGGATGAGGGCAGCAAGTGTCCATTTATGTCAAATGTAGAGCAATGAGTTTGCAGGTTGTCTCTTCAAACATGTTTCACTAATTAGGTCCTCAATCTTTGGGCGTTTTCAGACCTGTAGTTCATTTCCTTTGTACCGAATCTGGGATTGAATTGTTAACATGTTTCATTTACCCCTTGGTTTGGTTTCACAGAAAAAATCTTAAGAGAACCAAATATATATATCAATAAAAATCACGTGAAAATGCACGATTGATCAGAAATGGCTGGGATGGAAGTAACAAAACCAAAACAGGAAGAGTTACTATGCTGTGATAGCGCTATAACACGGTGCAAGGAAAGAATTTGAATATTGTCATCATTTGGGCCATATACAAAGCAAAACTATGCAAGCGTAGTGCTGAATCTGACAAGTGAATGTAGTACATATTGAGCACATAGAACCACATGTTAACCTTCAACACTTTCATCTGAAGATGATATTGATATGTTACAATCCTTTTTTTACAGCATACATTTACTTTGGGTAGCCACAGGTAGTTTACTTAACATTAACCATGCACACAATGCCTTCTGTGGCTCTAGGTCAATCAATTGCTCAATAGATCACCATGGTTCAGAAGTATTTCAAATGGTGTTCATACCAGTTCAATAGTTATTTGTTTAACATCCCTGTCTATTGTTCTGCAGCGCTAATGCAACAGCAGAGAATAATCAGGCCAATAAACGGAGGTCAGCACAGCAAAAACTAAATAAAAGATCGCTCTGTGTTACTGTAGCTTCCTCCTCAAGAGAAAATCTCTGTGCTCAAACACACACACACGAGCACGCAAACTCGGCATTTATCCCACCGTCCACACAAATGCACACACTGTGTAACACACCCGGGATCTATCTCAATCTCCTTGAAAGGTCACCTGCCAATAACGTGCAGTTAAGTCTCAGACATGCGTGAACTCTGCGTTATTATTTTTTGTTCCACTCTGCCTCTGTTTATTGTAATTTCATTTGCTCAATCTCTGTTATTCTAATTACACAGACATCTTTTGCAGCAAATAAAAGTTAATGAGCTTTTATGAAAATGGCTTGACGTGACCTTTTTATTTATTCATTTATATTCCCCCTGCCTCCTCCTTTCCCTGTCAAATTGTACCATGGAAGGCCCCCCTGATTCTGTTGGATTGGGAGGGGTGGACACACCCCGCTGAAACACACACAAACACACTTCCAAACTCACCCTTTCCAATCAACAGCAGTCTCTATTTCCCTTGCTGTTTTCCATACATCATTTAGCCATGTCATCCATAAATCTGCAAAATGCCCTTTTCAAGCTGGTCATAAACACCCTCATAGATCTCCAAAAATGCCACCACACTCTGAGGCAAGAGCCGTTGATGGTGGTGAACCCACAGCAGTTCAGCTACCTACAGCCAGGAAGTGATGGATGTCAGAATGAGACGGCCTTTGGAATGTGTACATTAAAGTGTGCCAGGCAGGCCCAATGAATTTTAGGCGCTTCCATGAAGACAACCAAGCTGTTCATCAAAAGAGTTGAATGTAATTGTTATTTAGATGTATGATTTGATAGTACGACAAGAATGATTGTGGTGATACTTTCTACATTATCCACCATTTGTACCTCTCATGTAATCATTTTGTCTTCTGAGATGGAAGCCCCATTTTTCTTTGAAAAAGCCAGCAGGCCATTTGACAACAGTTATTGCATTTTTAAAGACATTTCCAAATTGCTCACAGACTCTTTTATCAAGTTCAAATGAAAATACCCCTTCTGCTGCACAGATAAGTGCATTTTAACCCATTTTACCTGGTGCAACTTCATTCCCTCCAAGAAAGATAGCAATTGAAAATGACGTATCTCCAATAATGCATCATTACAATTAAAAGTTTTATTATCAGGTTCATTCATGTATCTATAATAATTAAATTTTCTGTCATTTTATATGTTCATATATAAAATGTTCATTTCATTCTTGCATCGTAAACAATGAGGGAGGAGATGTGTTCAGCTATATGCCAAATGAAGCCACGTCTAATGAAACAGGTTAAAATATGTTTTTCTGTGCAGGGGAAAGAACATTTTTCACACATGCAGCATATAATAATTCTAAAGGATTTCAGAAATGTCTTCAAAGCAGTGGTTTTCAGTGTTCTACAACAAACTGCTAAATTAAACTATGTAATAAGTATGACAATGTATGTAGAAGTAATAACTATTGAGTAACAGACGATAGTGTGACACACTGTGAGCTCGCTGGGCCTGTATTTTTGAGACGATGGCTATTTGAAGGTGTGTCTGACATACTGTTACGTTACTATTCTATTCCTTGGTTAAAGTGTTTATTGGAGTTCATTCCTAAAGTTAGTTTGTGTAATAAAAATGTTTGTACAACACAGGTGTTAAGTATGAAATCACACACAACACATGTAGTTCATTTGAGCAATAGGTGTAAAGCCTTGATTATTGATGCAATGCTGTCATTTGCTGGACATATTGAAAAGTGAAGTAACCATGGCTTGCATTAATAATGAATGTAACACTTTGGCAGCAGAATATTGAAATATTTGCCCGGAAAATCCAGCAGAGACTTAAAACAGAACTCAGCCCCAATTCTATTGCGATGGCTGATAGTGAATGTTGTGGTGATTCAAGACAAAAGACTGTGAATTTTGCAGAGAAGGGCACACACTCTCTCTCCATTAGTCATACACTGAGTTAATGCTATCAAAGTCATTATGTGGCCTGATGGTTGGCCCTGAGGTTTATTAGCCTGCTCTTTGCTCCTGATAGCTCCATTACTGTATTACCTATGATGTCAGAAAGAAAAACAATGGGGTTCAGGGGGTGACTCCAAAAAAAGATGGAAATTCAATATTTTAGAGAAGATTAATATTGAGAAAAGATTTCAAGTATGTAGCGCTTTTCTAAAACAAGATTTACACAAGGCTAATAAAAAATGCACAAACAAGGTTAAAAATGAAAAGAAGATTCAAGCAATAAAGGCTCAGGTGGGGTATAAATCCTGGTTGAATACGGATGGGGATGGAAATAAGATCGCTCAAGCTTGGTACTTTAACGCCCTTACATCAGCTACACATGATTGACTTGCCTGTTTCCTTCGCACCACTTAAAATGAAATAATAGTTGTACATGTGCATGCATTTTGATTTGCTCATGATTCCAAACATGAAAAAAAGTCATCATCTATTAAACTTTTCAAAAACTCAGGGACTTTCCTTTGTTTCAAACTTGGAACCAGCACCCATTTTGGAACTGGAACTATAGTTCCTGATTCAGTCCCACACCAGTGCAGCTACTCTCCCATGGTTGATGAGATGCGAGCTTCCCCCTTTCCAATCAGGTTGATTTGATATTTTGTTTGTACACAGCTAAACAGCACAAGCCTAACACTTTTCTTTCTGGAAATAGTCATTTTCTCCCCTAGATCTCCTCTTCACTCTTCTTCTCCAACACCAGCACATTCACAAAACAGACAGCAAAATAAAGAAAGCAATCTAGTCAATTCCCTCAAATGCTTCTGTTGTTGTGAGTGGCAGTTCTGCATTTTAGCACAGGTGGAAAAATGTTGCATTTCCACACAATATAGATGCTATTTGCTCTAGTTTCCATAATCTTAAGAGTACTTGAAGTAAAGTAAAGGAGATGCTTATTTAGTTCAGAACTTTAGGTCCAAATGTGCCTCTTGTATCCGTAAACGTTTGCGATTTGGGATGATTGCTTGTAGTTGGTTCAGATTTCATTGAAGAAATTAAACCTACATTTCAATTTTTCATTTGTATGAGAAAGAATGTGCTATTTCTTCATTCAAATGTTATATAAGATAAGATAAGATAAGATAAGATAAGATAATCCTTTATTTGTCCCACAACAGGGAAATTTGCAACGTACAGCAGCAAAAGTGAATAGTCAACTAGAAGAAGCATCACTACAAACTAAGATTCAAGTAAACAACAATTATAAGTAAGAAGCAGTATATACAATATACACAAGGTAAGAAAAATACAAAATATGCCTGAGGTAGATGATTGAATACAAAATATGCCTGAGGTAGATATTGCACACTTAGTTACAG
>OMOW01096301.1:0-10105 GCA_900312555.1 Lamprogrammus exutus
CATAGCAGCATTGTTTGTGCAGTGAGGAATGTACAGACCTGCACACAGGACAGACTAAACAGCTTCTTCACAGACTTGTGGTGCAGTTTGCTGCTTTAAAATGTCGCTCCACCCAAGGTCCTCTGAGTATCAAATATTTTCATCATGCTTCAGTTTCGGTCGGCTTGAAATTACTTAGAGTGGGATGGTAACCAGTTATTCAGCAGGGAAAATAATGTAGAAACCAAACCAGTGTCCTCAATTCAGGTAGAAGAAGAAGGAGAAGGCAGGTGGTGAAAGGATACGTGAAAGATGCTTCACATATTGAGCTGGAACAACCTTCAACGGATAGGACAGGGGGCTGCCAACCGTCACGAAAAGTAACAATAACTCAGTTCAAGGAAGAGGATTGTCGCTGGGAGTTAGTGACGTTATGCTGAGTGGGTGTCACACGTGAGGTTCCTTCTGAGTGGGTGCCCTTCAGATGCCCTCTTCGTCCTCATCAGGAGGTATGGTAACCTGATCAAGTTGAAGTGCAAAAGTCAGCAGTCCGATGGGGTCATTTCCATCGTTGGTAGACAGACTTAATAGTTAGATGATCACAATTAATCAATATAGATATCTTATAACATAAATTCTGAGCCCACTGAGACGGTCACTAATTCAGAATAGGTGGACTAATTCTACAAAGTTACCAAGCCCACATCTTGAAGCTCTGAAATATAAACAGTGGTCTGTTCTCCTGTGGGGAAAATGTGAATGAACTATGATTTATGTCTATTATTTACTATTTTTTACTGTTATTTATTGTCATTTATTGAATGTACCTTCCAGGCGCCGAGAGGCCAACCTTCAGAAGGGCAAACAGCTGCTGCGTGAAGGCAAACTCTCTGAGGCCAGAGACTGTTTTACCCGCTGTGTTAACATCACCCCATCCATGGCTCATAACCTGATTAAGGTTAGGAAAGCTCTTCTGTCAGGGCGCTGTCCACTTAGGCATCTTATTTATCGCCTTGTAATGACCAGACCATAGGGTTAGTTAAGTCCAATAAGTTTTTCTATATGTTTAGGTTTCCAAATAGGCCTTTAATTGAACAAAATAAACAATTTAACCTTGGTAGCAACAAAAAGGCCTGACCTTTTTTTGTCTTCTTAAACCTGTAAATATGTTATCTGTTGTTTTATGCTTTATGCTAAATGTGCTGCAATGTCGCATTTTAGTGAAATGAGCGATAATTCAACCTGTTTCTTTAACCAGGCTGCGAGGTCCAGAGGCGTGGACTGTGTTGTGGCTCCATATGAGGCCGATGCACAACTTGCTTTCCTCAGTAAATCCGGGTTAGTCCAGGCTGTCATCACGGAGGACTCAGACCTGCTGGCATTCGGTTGTAAAAAGGTATTTTTAAAATAAAAAGAGATTACCCAATGCGCTGCACCCAGCAGTGACGTTTTTTGTAGACACCTGGGCCACGGGGGAATTTTAACACAATTATTGGGTATTGAAAATAAGCCTCGCCGTCAACAAATTGCCTCATGAGTTTCAAATTTCAAATTTAAGGTAACAATGCCTGCCAGTCATTGACCTACATGTCCCAATCCCATACAGGTCATCCTCAAGATGGACAAGCAGGGAAATGGCCTGGAGATCGATCAGAGTCACCTGGGCCGCTGTCGATCTCTGGGGAATGTCTTCACAGAGGAGAAGTTTCGCTACATGTGCATCCTCTCTGGTTGTGACTATCTGCCCTCGCTGCACGGCATTGGCCTGGGAAAGGCCTGTAAGCTGCTGAAATTGGCTAAAGACCCTGATATCCTCAAGGTGAGAGCAGATGGTTAAACTGTTATTAAATGCAGTCTGCATGTTTCAGGTTTAACCTGATGTTGTTACGGTCATGACGGCGCCTCAATTTAAAACAGAACAGATCATTGACTTGGACCCGAATGTAAAAAAGAATCAACTGCCTAAACAATCAATTCCTGGAGAAAAATCACCAATGCTAGAGGATAAAATAATAAAACAATAAGGAATGGATGCAGAATAGGTACAAGGTATGACAGTGTGAAGTGCTAAAATTGGTAGAAAAAGTCGTCCTTGTTTTCTTATTATTGAACTTAGTAACTGAGTAAATAGGAAATACTTGAGTGTGTCAGTAGTTTGGTAATTTTCTATTGTGCCTCCTTGATTACAGCAATAGTAATATCAAAAAAATATAATTAAAACAAAACAATTTGTGTATTATAGAGTGTTCATTGTGAACCCTCTTTGTCTTTCAGGTGATCAGAAAGATGGGCCATTACCTGAAGATGAATCTGGTCGTCCCGGATGAGTACATCGACGGCTTCGTTAAAGCGAATAACACCTTCCTCTACCAGCTCGTCTTTGATCCCGTGAGGAGGAGAGTCGTTCCCCTCAACCCGTACCCAGAGCACATCGACCCAGCCACCCTCGGCTACGCTGGACAGTATCCTTGTGTCCTATAGCATGTGAAACCCCTGCACGAATCAGGATGAATGAGACTTTTATTTACCATGACAACACACACGATCACATAGATTGTATTTCCTAACGGCAACTGTTTTGAGGCATTTGGCAAATACGGATAAGAAACACATACTCTGTCAATTTGCATTTAAAACTCAGTTCCCATTAACCTTCCATTCCTTTGAAGTTCCAAATGGAGAAAAAACTTTTCAATCGAACAAAATTAGCCCTCTTTGCTAGCATGTGTCTCCACCTCACCTGTAAAACGTACAATACTGGGGTTTAACAGGTTTTGTGCACTTGATTTGCAGCTGTATTGGGTTTTGAAATTGTAAATGTGAAATTGTAGTTTACGTTTCACCTCATGCACAGTATGCTAACCTTGATGCTGAAACAAGTAATGTAGGAGATGACAAAGGCTTGCAGATGGCCTTGGGCAACCTGGACATCAATACCATGGAGAGGATAGACAACTTCAGCCCTGACAAACCTATCACTCAGGTATCAAATCAGGATTGGATCATTACAGTCAGTTGGAATAATTTTGTGATGAATAGAATGAAACATGACATTTGCCAATGCCTCTCCAGCTGACTAAACCGCGTAGCCACAGCTGGAAACAGTCTCCGGCCTCCGCTGAGCCCAGTATCTGGAGTGGAGCCTTCAGGCCAAACTCTGCCGCTCCGCCCCGGCCCGCCGCCTCCCCAGACAGGCCTCCCTCCTCCACCAGGGGGAAGGTGAGAGTCGTCAGCCTGGACGGTCTCAGGCTCCCCAGCAGAGAGCTGCAAATGAAGAGGCAAAGAGACGGTGAGCTGCTGACATGCTGTGTTTCATCGTTAAAGGAGCTCAGATGTTGGTAATGGCAGTCAAAGATTTCTGGCTTTAACAAAATATAAAATAAATGATGGACAACACATAATGACGAGACAAAATCTGTCCGCTGTTTACACAACACAGTATCTTGCACATATTACTTGGAACTGGACCGTAGCTCTGTTTTTCCTCCCATAGACTCCCCTATGTCAGACCAGGAGGTGCTGCAGCAGTACTCCTCCTCCTCCTCCTCTCAGAAGCGCTCCAGGTCCGACACACAGCTGGACGAGCCGACCGTTTCTGCTCGGCCCCGTCCGCTCAACCGCTTTGCCACCCTGCTGCAGAGGAGGAACCAGGATGCTGGAGAGGATGGCCAGGCAACATGCAGCAGGTGAAACCAACCACATGGATAGAAGCACATCTAATGTTCATGTAGCCTAAGTGAAGTGACATGGTAAATACTACATCATAAATCTAATTTGTTTGACATGGAAAAAATGTCCTGGAACAATGGTAGAAACCCTGAAAATGTATTAATTACAGTAAGTGAATTATTGCCTTAATTAGTTATGCAAATGTTCAAGCTAAGGACCACAAAAAAGAGTTTCTAGCAGCTGAGAAATAGGACAAATCCTCATTTTGTTCTTTTTAACCAAGTTCACTATTTTATATACTGGGTCTATTGGTCCTCATGTTGTGTTCTTCTGTTTCAGGTTCTTCGGCGGTTCCAGCCCAGCAGCAAGTCTGAGCACTAAAGTGTCGGCCCAGGAGGATTTATCCCAGGAGTGCAAAGCCGAGAGTCACACTCGCGACATGTCCCCTCCCAGCGCCCAGACCAGTGAGAGCGATGGTCCTGAGGTCCCCTCTGTGGAGACCCCCAGCCCTCCTCCATCAGCCAGCACCACGTCCCCATCTTCGGCCAGTCAGGGCCTCAAGTTGTTCCGCTGGTCGGGCACTTCTTCCTCGACCGAACGATCGGGAACCCCAAAGTCCACCTCGGGCCTGGCCGCACTGCAGCAGTTTCAGTATAAAAAAGAGAGTTCCCCCTTGTGTGCCGAGACGCAGAAATCCCCTCAAACCACGCCCCCAACACGTCTGTCTTCCATTGACAGAAAATTGGAGGACGAGGACGACCCACCTGACTCCCCTCCCTCACAGGATAGCGCCTACTTCTCACAGTCTCAGCCTGACGTCACTTCCTGCCACAAAGAGGAAACCCCCGCCCACAGCTTCCCTTCCTCTGCATCACCTGCCTACCAGGAGGAAGATGCAAATGTACGATAAGAGAAATCATCACTGCTTTACAAGTACTTTATGTGGGTGGGGTCGCCTTTCGCATAAATTACTAGGGTCGTGGCTCATGAGTGGTTCTGAGGACAGCTATTTTGGTAGCACGTCTGCGGTGTGTTTTTACATGTGACGAAGCATCTTGTCTATAATGTGTTTCCTCAGGAAATGAACTTGAGCAAAGACTCAGAAGGAGACCAGAGTCCCACACACTCGGCTGAAGCACACAAGAAATCCAGTATGGTGAGATCAAAGGTGTGTTTGTGTCACAGTAACTATCAGGCAGTTGGTGTCGACCATCTCTGGTCTGATGCAGGGTCCTACCAGACCACCATAATGTCAAAGAAGCCCAGAACAGCTGCACAACTGTTTCGTTTGAAAGTGAATTCTTCATTTAAAGCAATATTTCTTCTTTTTTTTACAATTGACCTGATGGGATTATAGAAAGTGTCCTGTGATAGCACGCACATTGTTTCACCCTAACAGGAATATAACAAATATTAAATATTAACATTCCACATGTAAACTCTTCAGGTTTCCCTCTCTGCCAAGTTCTTTTGCTTATGAGTGTGGTATTGTGTGTGTGTGTGTGTTGTGTCACAAGATTCAAGATCTTACGAAAAAGCTTTAAAGGCGTTTCTAATAGCATGGGGAGAATGTTCACATCTTCAGTTATCACATTGGATCACAATGAAGCAGGATCTGGCATTACCTGGAATTTGGAATTTTCTTGCACTTCATGATACAATTTTATGTAAATTGTGAATGAGGAGGTTTTATACTAAACAAACACAAGTGATTCCATACATTACTTTGTTTACCACACCAGTAGAGGTGCAAAGACACTGTTCTAGTACACCAACAAAAAAATGTCATATCTATCATATCACAGTTTTGCCTTTTTGTTTGTTTCTCTTTTTAACTTCTCTCGTGGTCTTTCTCTCGCCACACTACAGGTAGCCGGTCTGCCGAGGCTGAAGTCCAGCGGCCAGGGTCAAGCGGCAAAGGTGCGAGCATTGATCCCCGCCAGGGCCAGCGGACTCCGGAAGAAGCCTCAGGGTCCAGGCAAGAGAACCGCGCCGCCCAGCAACGAGAACAACCCCGGTGTCCAGGTCACCATCAGCAACCTCTGGAGGAACTTTGGCTTCAAAAAGTAAGAGAAAAGTCCGGACGTTTTTACGATTTAAAACGTAGATACAGAGTGTTACATTTGTTGTGACTTGTTTTTCAGAGATACTCAGAAGATTTCTCCCTGTAAGAAAGGAGAACCAATGTCTCCAGTCAAAGACAACATACCTGAGACAGACATGGATATGAACTTAATCACCAGCTTCTGATAAAAGGTTTGCATTCTTCACATGATGCTGAGCATTCTGCCTGTAAGTTTTAAACATACCATGTATGTTAATGATATCTTGTGGGCCAATATTTCTTCATGTATACTTTTAGTGTTAATAAAGCAATTGTATTACAATACAAGCACAAACTGTATGTGATTTTTTTTCGGAGTGTTATAACGAAACAGAGACCGAGTGAAGCAGGATTGCGTCATTGCTATTGTCTGTAAAACATGGGTGCTTCAACAGGGCTGAAAAAGAATGTGTCGCATAAGTGTCGTAAGATGGTTGAAAGATGGCATACTTCAGCGTTTACAGATAATGGCCAGCCTGCATGCAAACATAGGAATGTGGTGACAAGACTGTTGGCTTCCTAATTTCATAACAGCTTTTAACATTGTTTCCCTTTAGCTGACTGTGTTTGTTCACTTAGAACTCCGACTCTCTCTCCATACCCAGCACCACCCACAGACACTATCACAGTTAAGATGCACTAAGGTGATGTACTGGTGAATCTAACCTAAAAAAAGTTAGATTTATTCGGTGAGGTACTATGAAAAGCAATTATTTAAACAGAATGTGCAGAAAAAACAGCACTGTAAAACATATTTGGAACAACAGGGCTTTATGAAGCAACATTTTTGCGAGGTAAACGCACTCTGTGATTCTAAAATGCAGCGATCTGAGGGAAACTATTGAAATGTGAGTGCTCTGATCTGCTCTCTAGTTCTTATCTGGCACTAGCAGAAGAATCGGATGTGTGACGCGTGTTAAAATTTGTAACCTTGAAGAGGGGCAGAAACCGAGTTGATGAGAGTTGATCCTATCTGAACATGAACCATAATTATGATGTCAGTAATGAATGAAGTGGGGTGTTAGAGGATGATACCTGTGTGTGGATTGAATTTTATCACATTAGTCATTCCTCGGTTTTGCTGTTAGGGAGAATACCTGAGATGATCCAGATACCAGGCATGCTTCAGTGTCCTCTCAACCAGTCTCGTGTATTGCACAAGGAACCGTGGCCTCACTGAACGGATGCAGCCTTGACTTGTGTTTCTGTGTTTGTACAAACTTCACAACACACTTTTTATTTTCAGCTTTCTTTTAAGTAAGATTAGTGAAGACCCAAGTGAAATAATCTGGATAAATCGCCAATAAATTTCTACAAATTTATTCAAGAGGAGCTGCAACTCTGAAACTCAAACGTGAACAGAGTGTATTCCACTCATCCACAATTTACACACAAATCCACGATTACAAATCTATAATTAACTGTTAGTGGGGAAGAAAACAGTCCTTGTTGCAGGTGGTGTTTCAGGTTTAATGTAAACGCGATGAGGCCAAATCTTCATTGACTAAACTTATGCAGTTAAATCTGTCTTAAAGTGGCTCATACATGTTATATCTCCACTTTATCTCTGATGTTATTACAGCAACCTTTCAATCATCTATCAAGACCAGGCCGTGAAAAGGCAAAATGACAGATTTCAGTAGGATTCTAAAATGAAAGCGCACGAAACACCACTGGGGCTATGATAAGAGGAGTAAATGCAATCGGTTCCATCAGCTTTGGAAGAGACGGAGAAGAGTAGAATGTACAGTTTGTATGTATCGCAGGTGTGAAGTGTAAGAAGAGAAGTCTAGGGGTTAAGGTGTCTCTATTCCAGCAGCTTGAGCTCAGACGGTGCTAAGAATGCAGTTTCACAGCATTCCCAAGACACCAGCAGAAACTGTATCAACACTTGGCTCGCTTGCTCGCTTGCCGATCCCATGCGTTACGAGGGTAATCTGAAAGCCATCGTAAACAACTCAACGCATCAATAAGTCACATTTACATCCATCACCTTTCACGCATGGTATGAAGAGTCGAGGTTCAATGTGCGTTATGTTTTACCCTTTTCTTCAGCCAAAACTAAGATGACGCACACACCGGAAGTACAAAACACTTCATTGGAACCATATACAGCCTTATTTTTTTATTACAAGAGATGATCATGGTCATCACCTCCTTTGTCAGCTCACTGTGACAAAAGTTAATTAAAAGATTGATTAAAAAGGTTAAGTATTAAATGCTTGGCACTCGGGTAGAAATACCTGACAATTTTTTCCTTCTTCTTTTGCAACGCCTCGTTTGTAAGGGAGGTTTCTTATCACCTGTTTACCACATCCTCGCTGTCAGGGTACGTGTGTGGGTACTATGTCTAAGACGATAAATCTATTGTGGTTTTTACAGCTTTGCATTTCACTAGCAGAGCACATACACACACTATCGGTATTTAAAATTGAACAAGTGAAAATAAAGACATTTTAACAAGCTGACGATGGCGTGCCTCAGTGTTTACTTTACTTTTTTTGAGTACTTTTTTGTGTATTTTTGTTTATATTTTGTGAATTTTTATTCAGCTGTTCTCCACCTCAGTGATTCCTAACTTGTGGGTCCCCAACCCCACAAGACACAATGATTAACTGCATAGACAAGAACCAACCTCACTACATTTATTAACATGTACGTAATACTTGATTAATTGTCTGTACTCCCATTATGTGGATTGCGTAATTGGAAGTATGAGGAAACGACTATATAGGTTACATTTTCATACCTGAGCAAATTGATTTACAATCTTAAAATCTAGGTTGGTTACAAAGAATGTTTGAAGAAGATCTATTGCCTTAATCGGAGTACAATCAAAGTTTCAACATGGACGGAAACATTGTGAGGTTGAACCGGTGACGAGGTCGTATACCTACGAGGTTTTCCATTTTCTACACCGATTACAACTAAAGAAGCCAAATGTTCAGTTTAGCTGCATTTACAACATTCTGCCCCTCTGAGACTTCGATCAACAAACAAATAGATGAGTAAATTCAGGTCTGAGGGTCACTAAAATGTTTGGAATATCCTCCAGGGAGAATGAACATCCACAGCAAATTACAATGGAACCCAGTCATTACTTGAGATAACTTAACTTGGACCAAAGCGCTGGTCTGGGGGAATGTTTGGCCTGACGGTAGCTCTAAAGTCGGGAAGTCACCAAAAATCACTGTGTGGGAGATGTTTTATTTGATACTGGAAAATTTTACAAGATTACAAAGTATTTTGCTGGTGTTTTGCAGTCTACCAGTTTTGTTGGATGGAATGAGCAGCATCTCCATCCCTGGGTCAAGCTTTTCTCTTTCGTCGCAGCTACTTTGACCTACTAGACCACCTTCCAGCAGTTTTGTGCGCTCCTTCATCAGATTTGTTTATCTCAGGAAAGTTTGTAGAGGTGATAGAAACCTGACACGTTTCAGATCTCCAAATGAGCTCCTCAGTGTAGAGATCCTGCTCACTTTCTTCCACATGCTCCACATTCCTTTTCTCATTATGGGTACCACTTAACAGACAACGCAACGTTGCAATAACCGGTATGACAATGCTTTTGCGCTCGCCTATCGACCAACACACACATGCACGAATTTGCAAAGTCCCCACCCCCTCATAGAACAAACAAGAGGCCATGGCTGCTGCATTCACCGCTGTTAGACGAGGAGTTTTGCTTTGAACTAAGAAGCAGGACAGGTATGAGGGGAATGCTGCTCGGTGGCAGGACAACAAACCCCTCTGCTGCAATTCGTGCAATATGGTTAGCGAAGATGACTGATGGAACCATAATGTGTGAAATGTGTACTGCGCTGTAACAGGAGGTCTGTGTGTGTGTTTATGTGTGCGTCTTTGTTTTACAGAGCCCGGCTTGCTTGACATGGTTTCACAGGTATTCATTAAAAGGCACAAGTTCAGACCTGAAATGGAGGCAGCGAATGAAACATGAATCTAGGAGGCTTTTTTTTCTTCTTTCTTTCTTTCTCTCTTGATTCCAGCAGAAGCAGCTGCCTGCAGGGGAAAATCATTTGGACTTTGCTGGTGGACGTGTATGAACAAATTCACCATCAACCCTTCACTCACAGGGTGAACATGTGGTTACCTCTGCCAAGGAGGATATCTCATTATTAAGTGAGCTATTGGACACCTGAATTTCCCTCGGGATTAATAAAGTATCTATCTATCTATCTATCTATCTATCTATCTATCTATCTATCTATCTATCTATCAAAACGTTATTGACTGATTCCAGCGAAACTTGGGGGACAGGTTGGACATGATCCAGGGAAGAGCCCATTCAATTTTGGTACTGGTCGGCCTTATGGTGGTTCTCTAACAACCACT
>OMOW01096347.1:0-11213 GCA_900312555.1 Lamprogrammus exutus
CTTACGTTACGTTTCAAAAATATTTAGGTTATCTATCTCATTTGTCTTTATACATTTTTCTTTGATATCATACTGACAACTCTCGCCCGTTTTGCATCCATACTAGCAACCAATTAAAAAGTTTTAGTTAAATTGATAATCTTTAGCTTTTCTTGTTTTTCTTCAAATCTCCGTATAGGATGTTTTATAAATTGTGGCAGACCCGACATGTCCGATTCTTAGGGACATCTGAAGAAGTGTTGCGAGTGCTCCTTCTGTCCAGAAGGTGGCAGCACGTACATCTTTCGCTAGTCTGCAGACCACAAACAATGTTGTCAACGAAGAGGAGAAGTTTTTGGGTAAACAAACATAAAAAGACAATGGCAGAAAATGCAAGGAAATGTGAGAAAACTGTGGCTGTGCAAGTCTCATCTCCAGAATTTAAAAAAAAAAACAATCGCGTCATGAAGGTACGTCAAGAAAGCAAACAGCGACAAGAATAAACATAAGCTACTCCTTCACCCAATGGATACAGCTAAAAAAAGAAGCCAAATTATTTGACTTATTTGACCACAAGGATGGATCCCTGTGGTGCGTGCAGAAACTCTTCCACAGGCCAAAATGGTGATGTGCATCTCTGCTAAACTGATGTCTATACTCTGCTGTCTGATAAGTGATGTTATATCAGCGCCCCTACGCTTAGGAGCACTAAAGTGCTCCCCTGGTGCCCTCTATCACAGCTCCACTGCAGTTGTTGGGTCTGTTGTGTGAGACTATCCGTCCAAAAGCCCATTATTACATTATAGCCGCTCACCGCACAAGAGACACCTATGTAGATTAAAACATGCTTTGAATGTAAAATCTCATTGCTACATGCACAGTCCTATTACCCACTGTGCTGTAAAGCCAAGCATGAAACAGAGAAAATCCACATTTATTCTACATTCACAGCAATACTGAGATGACAGCATTAACTGATTTTACCATCTGTTACCGTCTCATACTGCAACACCGTAACTGGAATTGTTTTCGCACTGCAGTCAGCGTTCTTCTATTGCCTGCACCAATGAATGTGGAAAGCATTCAGTATCTGGGCTCTGTGACTACTCGAGCATTTACTAATTCAGAACACTGCGAAGGCCAAGAGATCAGTGGGCACCGAGTGACGCAGCGTGACGACGCAACACATACACGGGCCTGGATTCATACAGGTATCACGCATCAACAGTTGTTTGCTCGCTGCGTGATGAAGACCTACGATGCGAAACATCTCAATGTACAGTACGTTACTGCCCCTCTGAAACGAAAGCGCAACTATCTGCCAGTAAAAAGCATTAGAGCCACCCACTGTGGGTTGAGCACAAGAACAGATTGCTCTCCTCTGTTTACTATACGGGCTGAAGTGCAGTGCCGCCTGTCCATATGCTGTTGTCTTACTGTCGTCTATTTTACGGAGTAGGTTTCACCAACATACAGCGTGAGCCAATCAAGCTAAACATATGCATATTCACTTACACCATAAGGTATTGCTGTTAAGAGAAGAAATTGATGGCATTGAAAGCTATTCTATTCGATCTGCTTCACTCTTTCTGTCTGCGCTCGATCGTGTGTTACTGACCCGATATAATGTCATGTAAGTCTGCAGAAATCCATCCAAAGGCCCCACTGGAGCTCTGCCCGCTAAAGATATTGCTGATAATTAGATTTTTACCCTCACCTCAATGTCTCACTTTAGCTTTAACACATTCTTTCAAAGGACTGTGCCGGTGAAAAGTTGTTCGCTCTCCCTGTGGTAAATGTCATTGCACCTCAGCACCATCGACTTCTTGCGCATGTGAGAGTAATACCTTATAAGTGCTAACAGTGTAAAAGTTTTCCCAGCTGGGAGCTGTCATTCTCTTTCTCCCACATTCCCGCTACCCCCTCACCTTAATTGCAATAAATAAAAAAAGGACTTTCTCAGTAAATCTCACACACAGCAGGGGGGAATTCACTGAGATTGGTATTGAAACATGTCTAACCTGCTGCGTTTCTGTGTTGGAAAATCTACAATCACATCAGCATACTGAACTCCGAAAGCATACCGACAAGTAGATATTGATTCATTTTGTGTGGCCTGCTATTTCACCTTTCTGCCTGTTCCCTCACACTGCACTGCTAAAATGCCATTCCATTCTCTGTATAATGTCATCACAGCTGGAAAATTTCCTCTGTGATGTTGATGAAAATGAGATCATCCAATTTTACACCATAATCATATACATTTTCCACCTTCTCCCAGACCAGCAGTTAAATGCTGGCGTTCAAGTCTCTCTGTGGCGCTGAAAGGCACTTTTGGTCTGTGCCATACTGACACAGCAGGGGACCGTTCTGCTTTGAGTGATGCTGAAATTCGACTTTAACTCCAGCAAAGTCAAGCCAAAACTCTCAGAATGCCTGATTAAAAGGGAAACGTTTGACCCTGATCTTGGAGGACAGGTCAGGATGTGTGTTTCAGAGCAGATCTGCAGCTTGAACATACTTGGAAAACCTGTGTGTCCTTAATACATCTCAAGAAAAGACCATCATTAAAGTTAAAACATAAGCAATCTAAGACTGTCTTTAGATATTCATGTTCCAATAACTTGTGATAATATCCGCAGGGCTTGTTTAATTGGTCATGCAATTTGCTTCTCAAATTGTTTTGCTTCTATTGGTATACTGCGTTGATTCCACTCCCCACCACATTTAATGCGTTACTGGAAGGGATCTCATGAAAAATCTGGCCTATACAGCAACTGTCCACAGCACACCAAACCAACCAGGAAAACACAGTTTGATCGGTGATCAGCAACAAGCACTGCAGTATAATGGAAACGTGAAAGCAAACTGCCCCATACAGAGAGTTTAAACATTAATGTTTGTAGTATTTTAACTCAGCTGCCTCGGGTGGTACATCCTTACTATCAGTACTGTACATAGTGTTCAAGTTAGTGAAGCTTGTAACCACCCAAAACAAACATTTTCTTGCAATCCTTTTATCACATGGCTGTATTCATAATCTATGAGCAGATTAACCAAAAAGTGAACAATTTTAGAGGCCTGAAGAGATAAAACGATCCTCTATTTCACCCAAACAAAACTAATTTGGCATAGAATATTTTTCCCATTAGTCATCTCACAGCCTTTCAGATTAACCATGTGAACCCATTAGGTTGGGAATCACAGATTAAAAATATGATATAATCAAACTACAATACTTTAATGCTGTACAATATCAATTATGGTTTGTTAAGATTTTAAGGTGATTTCTGGAGGCTGTTTATGTAGACGAGAAGTTTTGGATGATTCTTTAATGGTATGTCAGCCCTGGATTTAGATTTTTAGCTGCTACTTCTTGCTCATCATCCAGTTTTGTGACCACAGATGAATAACAGACCGCTGTGGGAGTCTGGACGCAACAAGTAAGTCAACTCACAACTGTGGGACCGCTAATCAAGCTGTGGTTTGACACTCACATCCGCTTAAGCCGCAGGGGAAATGAGGGCGACTGGCAGCCTGAGCCACCTCATTTACCATCAAACGAGATAAAACCACGACTGGAAACTTCTCAAACGCTCGCCAGTGGTTTTATTAACCCCAAATGAAGACAGAACAAGGCCTTTTTACAACCGGCACAAAATGCTGCTGCTCTGCTTTTAACTGTGCGTGCAGACATTTGTTTTTAAATGCAATAAATGGGCAATCACCATCAAATATTTCAGACCTCTTATGCCCCCATTCCACTTCTAGGTCACCCCTTAACTGTATTTAACAGTTTATATTTTAGTAACAGGCTTCCCTCTTCCCTAATCTGCTCCCATTTGCTGTGATAATTTGAAGTCGCCTCTGTTTAAATGCAAACTCAGCAGTTCCTGGGTCTT
This sequence comes from Lamprogrammus exutus, assembly GCA_900312555.1. NCBI lineage: Eukaryota > Metazoa > Chordata > Actinopteri > Ophidiiformes > Ophidiidae > Lamprogrammus > Lamprogrammus exutus. The sequence continues at coordinate 3,882 of OMOW01096347.1, forward strand.
CTTCACGGTTAAACCCTTCCGGAGGTTCGGGGGTCTAATCTCTTCTTCTCTGGAATGATTTTACCATCACTTTTTGAAGGGAAAGTCGAGTTTCATGAACAGCAGCAATATCATGTCATGTACAGTATGTGAATATGGATGGACGGAACAGAAACAACTGCAGCGCTCTCATGCAGCTCAAAATATGATTCATCTACTTTTTATTTTGGTTATGAATCGAGTAGTCCGTATTTGTATTATGTATGTACTCTGAGCATGTGTCCATCAGTCGGGAGAAATCAAAACTACAAATTACAAATCCCAATTAATAATAATGTTAATAAATCATCATTATTCAACCAATTTGATATGGCTATGATAGTGCCATTAAGACATGATGATGTGTTATATTTTCATTGGTTATCTAGTAGTGCAGAAAGAGTGATGCATGGATCTTGCACGAGGCCATTTGCTTATACATTAAAACACAAAAACTAAAGCACTGATAGGTTATCATGACATAAGCATATTTTTGTATAAGATCAAGTTGAGGATCACTTTATTGTCTCCCCGTAAGAGAAAATGGTCTTGGATCGGAAAGACTCACGCAGTTCACAACACTGACCTAAGTTAAACTGTACACAATTTACACAAATCACTCACACTACTCAATAATTAACAGCATACATCTCACACACAAAAACAACCAAACACACAGCTGAAAACCTGCAGGCAAACAAATGTCTACAAATATTCAATATCCTCAATATTCCATACATCAAACCGTAAACAAACAAATGTATCCGGTCTGTACTTTCATCTGCCTTTCTTCCTGTCTCTTTGTCGTCTGTCCTCCTCAAGTTGGCCATTAGAATATTGACCTTCAAAGTAACTATCAACTACAACTACTCATATATATTGAGTACATATATATCGCGTACAGAGGTAAAATATTCCTCTCTGAATTATTGTAAAGTAGACGTTTCTCAGAAAAGCACTTCAGCATAGTACTTGTGCAAATGTATTACTTCCCACCTGACACTGCTCATACCAGCTGAGGCCTACTTTCACTTTAATGCTATTCAATCACACCCACTCACCCCCCCACACACACACACACAAACACGCTGCAACCCCACAACCATCCATCTCTTTTTCTTTCTCCCTCTTCCCTCTTTCACATCTCTCATTCCTCAACCAACTCAACTCCCCACTCCCTAAATCTTTCTCTCTCTCTCTCCTTTGGCAAGGAACAGAAGGCCATTAGCTGATCTCAGGGCGGTTATGAGTCAATGCTGTGAGAGAGGGGAAAAGGAAACAGAGCTGCCGTATACGGCTGATATAGTGATGTTTAGGAGGCACAACAACAATAACTCTGACTCATTCAAACACAACAAAGACGTGGGCTGCTTACTTGATTACAAATGGCCCGTCTTGATGAAGAGATAGTGACCCACACAAAAGAAAACTTTGTGTATCATAGAAAATGAGCAGAGCAGGAATAGAACAGAAAACTGAAACAAACAAACCAATGAAATTTGAGAAAATAGACAAGTCTGTGCCTGTTTTATTAGGGATTGTCACAGCAGACCAAAACTGATGATCTGCTGTGACAGCTAGCAACAAGTAATGTGGAGTATTTTGCATTGTAGGAACAGCTTTCACATCACTCTCAATTTACATGTTGCCATTAGTTTTAGCAGTGCTGAGAGTACACATATAAAGTGATAAATTATTATTGCATTTTTTTTTAAATCACAAAACCAAAATACAAACATAAAATATCTTCTTAGAAATAAGTTACAGAAATAAGAACAGAAGTAAGTTTGTTTTTTTCTCCATACTCGATGTATTAACCCAGGAGATATTCATCAAAACCGAACCACAGATATTCATTTTATTCCCCATCTTATCAGTACACATTGTGTGGGAACCTTCAACAGGAAACTATTTTGTGGAGCTTCTGTGAAAGCAAAACTGATTACTTACTCCAGGCTGTGAGACAGAAATCTTTCAAGGGTTTCTTGTTACTTCTGGAAACTTGCAGAAGAACCTGCACTTACAAAATATACCTGTGGGAGTACTCGTCTAACCGCCTCTCTTCGTCTTTTTCGCACCACTCTCTCTCTCTGGTGAGATGTTGAGGTTTCTCTCACTCCTTTGACACAGGTAAAGTTCTTCAAAATCGAACAGCAAAAGACGGACTGGGTATGAGCCAGTATAGAGTCTATAGCTGCCCTGTAGCAGTTATGCTTGCCTGAATGAGGAATTACAGGGTGAAAATCATGGGTCATCAAAATGGGTACAGATCCTATAAATCAAGGATGAGGGGTACAAATTTGCAAATCAGCTACGAGTTACACACTGCCTGTCAACCAAACAAAAACATAAACAAACAAATCCACCAACTTCATCGAAAAAATTGAATGATCTCCCTTCACCACGTTAACCTACTCGAAATTAACTTTGAATTATATACTGTATGTACACTAAAATTTACTAAATGTACTACTAAAGGGATTCAAAATCATCTTACTTCCTCTTCTCAGTGTGTCAGCATTAGTAAGTGAGGCAGGGGGCAAGTTCCACTGCTGTATTTTCACTTGTCCTACATCCAAAACATTTGCTACTAAAACCTGCAGTACCACTGGCCAACAGCAGAGGACTCTGTCCCAGCCATGTGTGTGAGTTGCTCACTTATTTCAGATCACACACTATTTTAGGGTGGACAGATGGAGATGAAGTTGGTGCCAACCCAGCCGCATGGCTATAGAGCACAATCGTTAGAGCATTCACCCCAACGCAGCATATAAATTATGAACGTTCTTCTTGCCTGTGACCACTGTCACGTTTGATAAAACTGGACAAATGATCTAATGCAAACATTAGTGTGTGAGTTACACTGTGGTGTATTTGCAGATAGCTCAGAGTCTGTGTCCACTGCAGTGCATACAGGAGGATTCTATTTAGAAGTGGGATACATACACTGGATATTGACAAATACATTAAATCTTAATGCTTCAGATCACAAATTGTCAAAGATAACAGATTTGCCCAATTTTCACTTGGCAGGAGTTGTAAATAGAGGCCCAATGATTTGTATCTAACCTCTTGGCCCGATTGTAAGCACTGCAGCTGAAAATAGCTGACAAAAGGAGTGTGCCAAACGGCAAACCCTAATGAGAGCAGGACGTGTTAAGCCTCTCTAAAGCCTATATAAAGCTCATGTGACGGTATTGTGCCCTCCATCCTTTCTTTGTTTAGGTTTGTGAGGATTATAGACATCTAAAGAGGGTTTTTTTTCTGAAGACCAGCAATTCCCAACTTTGAGCTTATGAGACTAGCATACAGAGAATGATAATACAAGCATTAGAGGGAACGACATTATAGATTGAATTAAAACCCTATTTGACAGAATGTTGTGCTTATAGCTCAGCCTGGGTTTTAAAATTACCATGTTTGTAGCTGTAAAGCCTTGTAACTCATATGATAATATCCTTATTTGGATTTAACCTTTAGATTTGAATACAACTTGAAATGAAAAATGAGTTTCTGGAACATTTATTCAAGAAAAGCTTTTATTTTAAAAACAATGTTTACCATTTGTATTTTTATTTGTTTTACTTAACCACACAAACATGCCGACTATAAAATGGTAATGCTTAACCAATGCTCTTGTGTAGCAGTTCTGAGGGGAAAATAAAGACAAAATTCTTCAATGACATGGATCACATCTTGGACCAGAGGCTCCATGGACCAAGCCCAGACCTCGTTTTCAATATCAATATCACTGGTAGGTTCTGTTATTTATTTCAGTATAAAGATAAATGTTAATACAGCTATGAATTTGATTACTTGCCTGCATTTTCATTTGGTCACTAACAAAAAAGCGCAATGAGTGGATGGAAACTTGCCTATGGTGTTGCTTAAAATATCTTTGTAATGTGCGCCAGAGGCTGACGTTGTCTAGAGAGCTTTAGGCTGTAATACACATGAGTTCAGCCTGGCCCCAAACAAAGGAGGCAAAACACTGTCAAAGTTACACAGTACATCCTGGTTTTGGGCAACGGATTTCTAAAACAACACCATAAAAAAAACATTCATTAAATAGCGATGGTTTAGTTGTAATATTTGTTCTGTTCTTTCCAACAAGTGAGAGGCACACATGACACATGATATTTTTGAATTCAAAATATTAAACCCATTTATGTACTTAACTCATTTTCGACCAAAATGCCAGACAGAACCTCATAATACTGAGGTCACAGAATGTCTGAGGTTTGGATTTAAACCCAGCAATTGTTTGCAGCTTTTCCAACCCGGCCACCAAAAACACAACAAGGGGAGTTACTGTTAATCAAATCAACAAGTTGTACACATAAATGTACTTTCTCATGCAGTCAAAAGTTAATTTTGCAGCCACATCAAGAGTAAATCTTGACTTTTCCTTGACACCAACGCCATCTCATACAGGTCTTAGAAACAAACATCAAAGGCCTCGATATTAAAACAGAGCACGATCGACACTAAATGTCACTTTAATAAAAGATACTGTAGGTTGACAAAATAGAAAATCATAGAAAATCTGTTGAATCACTGCACAAGCACCATTAATTTAACAATTGATATCCTTTGATAATAGTGTTTGAAACCTTACGGGACAAGTTGTCAAACATAATGATGCTGTGTGTGAGGATGAGTGTTGGCTTTGTAGTTTCGAAATCGTGTATTGCAGTTTCAAAATAAATTCAGCATATCATTCTTTTCACTGAGTATTATTATTCTCATACCTTGTAGTTGTTCCTGGGGACATTTTAGCTGCAAGACTCACTTAACTTTCCACGAATTGGTTCAGTGCACTGTGAGGACATTACACTGAATGAAACGATGCATCAAAGAGAAACACTGGGCTTGATTTTTTTGGCAGAATTCTGCAGCAGTGGAAGAGAAGCAAGATAAGAATGAAATTAAACATTAACCATATTGATAGTGACTATAAATAAGCTTGTGTTTTCATGAGATGGTGAGGCGTAGTTTAGAGATGGCTGGATACGTAAGGAAACAGACTTTGGGAAGAAGTTTGGATGGGCTTGGTTTTCAGTGAACTGCTGCTGTATCCCAGCTGAAGATTTTGTAAACAGATGGTTGTCTGGATGGGCAATATGAGTCTAAACCCTCCCTGGCTATGGCCAACAGAAACTGATGCACAGAAGACAGTCCATGTGAGAGATTTAGGTCAACCGTTATAAACTAAAGTGAAGGTTTTCTCAAACCTGAGTAGTGCATGCTGTGGAGCATAAAGGCTTTTCCGCCCAGTTTCTTTAAAGTACAAAGTAAAGCAGGCGATGAAGAATGACGTTTGCATTTGCTCTGTAAGTGGCCTGTGTGGCCGCAGCGCGAGAACAAGATGTTTGAGTTTTCATGTGGTTTCCTTCAGTGACTCCTTCAGCTCATAGCCCAAGCTTTGGCATCATGATCAGGTCTTGGACTGCCAATTCCTACAACCATTAGGCCTCCTCACTCTTCTGTTCTCTTCTGTTTTGGTTTTGCACCAATGCCTGGGAGTCTTCAGCTTGCTGTATGTTCAACTTTCTTCTTCATTTGCTTCGTGTTTCAGTTATTTGGTGCGTGCCACTTGCAGGCCAGTACACAGTGGGTTTTTTCAGAGCTTGTTTGCTGGGGGACACCTGATGCAAATGGCAGAGTAGGAGATCCACTAAAGCCTTTCATTATTTTAGTATTTTAGAGACTCATTCTGCTTTTTAGACTAGACAAATGTGTGACAGAAAGTTCACTTGTCTTATGTTGAGATCTCGAAAGCTCTAACTTCAGCACAAGCTCAAATTTTGGATGCTCAACTCCCAGATACAGTCTTAGATATTGATGCTCCTGTAACGTGAATATCTATACCGAAGTGCTGGTTGGCAACGGATTGACCCTGTGCTGAAAAAAATTGGATACAATATCTACATGTTTCAAAGACATGAAAATGCGGAGACGGAATTGCTCATCAGCATGGTGGAGGACAGAGCTGGTTGAGCTGAGGACGAGATTGACGACTTAGAGAGCCGAGGCAGAGGTGAGGATCCTTGGTCTGCTGAAGGGCACGGAGAGATCTGATGAAGTCCTGTTTGTTAAAAAGCGGCTACCCGACCTACTGAAATTGGACAATAAAAATGACTCGATGAAAAGGCACACAGGTCGCCGGCGCGCCCTCCTCAGCAAGGATGTGCAGCGAGCCCCCGAGCAGTGTTGGCCAAGCTACACAATTTCCAGGATAATGTGCACATGCTGCCAGAGGTTCGCGGCAGTTATCTATTAATGGATCAAGGAATTCTGTCTTCAAAGACGACTCCGCTGTGACTTTGCGTAAACGCATACGTGAGGCTGCTCTCAAATACTTCAAAGACCCCCGAGACGTAGAGTCGTTCCACGGTGGGGCTGGCGATATTGAGCTCCGTGGCGGATGGTGTGTCTCCGTACTCCCATCCTTGTACGTCCTCTGCTGATTAAAGGTTAAACCTCGGATGATAAGATAAATGATGTTACTTGGCTTTATCTTTTCATGTTTTCAGACTCGACCTTATTCAATAGTTTTAGAACTTGTTTGCTGTAAATGTCAGGCTAAAGTTTGGTATTGGTGGGGTTGCTGAGAACTGATAAGAGGCAACTATAGAAAGGCTTTGTGGGCAACCCTTTCTCATTACACAGATCCCTTTAAATCGAACTCAGTATCAAAAATATTGATTAAAGCCGGTTGAAGATTGGTCACTGTGAAATGAAGTTTGTGGCCATGCAGAGAAGAAGTGATGAAGAACATCGACAGTTTATATCACTCTGCCTCTCTGTGTTTCTTGATTTGCTTCTCATAATTTGCACATCTAACAATTCTAAACTTAAGAATGATCTTGACAAGATTGACGTTTTGCATGTCAAAAATATTCTAAATGGAAAATAAAGAAATAACATTATAAATACACTGGCAGCCTCATAGATTAGTGTTGTTGCTGCTGCTGTTTGAGAACATTTTTTAGAATGTTAAAGCTTAAATTATAGTACATGTAATTATGAGAGTGTTCCTTTAAACCAGGCGTGGGCAAACTTTTCTTAAAGGGGGCCAGATAGAATAGTGTGGAAACATCGGGGGGCCGGGTGCGTCTTGCATCATATGGATTTTTTTATTTTATTTTTTAAACATAGAGATACACAGAGATGACGAACCTCAGATTACAGAGCTATCAATAATCAATACATCAGCAAGCCTTTTTGTCACACCCTCAAATGCACATAACACTAGCAGTTAGAATTCATAGTTCAACGCTCAAATAATCTGCCATAGGCTCACGCTGTTTG
>OMOW01096359.1:0-18280 GCA_900312555.1 Lamprogrammus exutus
CTTTACAATGTTGTGGACAACGCAGGATTAAGAAACCCGTTGAAAATACTGTAACCACGTTATGCTTTACCTATACATCAACACATCAGCCAGGTGGCTGTCGAAGCTGTATGCAGCATTTTCCCTGGCTCCTCGTTCCAAGACTCTCCTATTCCTGTCAGCTGATTACTGCAAGGACATCTCCAGACTCATCACTGAAACTGCTGCTTTGGAGCAGGTAGAGATATCTTTTGGAAGCTATTATAAATGAAGTCTAGAGTCTTTTTGATGAAGACTTATTTTATGTGTTGTGGTATTTTAAGAAAAGTTAAAAACTACAATATAACTTAATTTTAGCATTATTAATAAATACATTTTGAGTTGATTCTCCAGCCACAACCAAAGAAACCAATATATTTCATTATCTATTGCCAGCAAAGGACTGATGGTGCTGAAACAATGAAAAGGTTTTAAAAGGAAACAGTTTAAAACGTGTGCAATAAAGAGAATTGTACTGTAAAGTCTTTGTTTCAGTTATGAATCATTACCGTTAGTACACCATATTATTGTTTCCCCCATATATTGTGAAACAATTTCTTCCATTTTTATACATCATTGTAATTTAGACCTAATCCCTAAATCTTCCCAGATTTGACTGAAACAAATCAATCAAATCAGATTGAATTTCAATTAAATCAGGATTTTGTGAATTGAATTGGGATATCAGGTTCAATATCCAGCCCTGTTCATTGGCAAATAATGTCCACAATGCTTTTAGCCAATTCACAGGCAGCATGCCATACAAGAACACTGTTGTGACAAAAACATGGGCCATCAAGCATTTGATTGAAGAGAGATGTTGTTCTCTTTCCTAACCTGATGTCTTTGCTGTCCAAGGAGATGTAAGTGCCATCATACAGGTCCAGGTCTCCCAGAGGGACTTTAGCTAGGACACAATCAGCATCCTCTTTGTAGTGTCTCTGCTCCAGCCCTGTGTCTCTGTCCTCATTTTCTTCAATGTGTATCTTCTGTGCCACCAATTGTTTCTGCATGACAGTAATAAAAAACAGCGAGTCTGGTAATTAATTAATAAGCACGTGTAATGTGACTGCTTGGAGAACTAAGGAAATTATACCTTTAAAACCAAAATGAGAGCAAAAACAGAAAAGGCATCTATGGCAACATCTTGTTTACTTGCTATATAACTACAGTAGTAAATCCGTGTTTCTTCTGACAGCTGATTTGCACATGCGTGAATCACAGTGATACCCACACACCTCAAGCTTCTTGAGGTAGTTGACACGGGTCTCTTGTCTCATGAAGATCACAACATCGTGTGGATGCTTCAGATTTAAAGGAGAGTCCACCTGTCAAAATAACACTGTGGTAAGAAGGAATATATGGAAACAGTATTGAAAAGCAACTCCATCCATGTCAATAAGAGTGAAACTGGTCCATCTAGATGATTAAATAGAACAGACTGTAATTACTACTGCAGGTTAGATAAGATGAAGAAATTGCTAACAGTGTCTATACATGTCTAATGTGAGACACGCCTACACACTAAACTGGTCCCAGTGTCTAAATTGTTGTCATTCATTTTCATAAAAAGCTTTTTTATTCAAATATGTTTTTTAAATCTAGCCACACATAGAGCATTTGGAACTAGTACTAGTTTGATTTAGTTCTGTTTAGCTTAGATTAAGCAATGTAATGTTAGAGTAGGTAAATAAATAAGAAAAAAATAGGTAAGTCATTCAACCAATTTTAGGAGTTTGTGTCTTACACAATACATAGAGGATTTAAAAGTGGACTAAAATTCACATTCATCGCATTCAAGTGTGGAGGAAATAGTGTCTGGTTTCACTTTCTTGATTATTCGGCAGCAATCTGCCACATTCTGGCAGGTTTCAAGAAGCTGACTTATTTCTCGAAAGATTCTAGAAAAAGACAAGTTATCTTTAAAACAAATGAACACAGAAGCTGAGTCATTTCTCGAAAGATTCTAGAAAAAGACAAGTTATCTTTAAAACAAATGAACACAGGTTGAGATGATTTCACTGCAAGGGTAGGTGTTTTTCCAATTAGAAAAACGCCGTTCTGTGCAAAGTCCAGGTATAATAACTCTAGACAGTAGAAACAGAGCAGCGGGACAGATACATACATACATTCAACATTTAAGGTCAAAAACTGCACTTAAGGTTGGTTATGTCAGTTTAAAGCGATGATTCAGTAATTGTCAATAGCTGTTACTTAGGTTCGTCATGAAAAAATAGCAGATCATGATTATTCTTTAGAAGACAATATATGCTGAGCTGACGATTGATGCTGATTAACATTAGTCTAGCATGATGTAGTACTAATAAACAGTTTACCAACACAGACCATGAATTGGGCCTAAATATTGTGGTCACATCTTGACCTCGAACACCTACGGTTAACGTCAGTCTTATTGTAGCTGCTGAAAGCTAACGGACTTAACATGCAAATCAACGCAATTTGTAAAGTTCTTTTGACGTTGTAAGCGGCATTACCAGTTTTCATAAATTCGTCATCTTGCGTTAAAATACAACTTAATGGAACCATCTAGCAAAAGCATGACAATTAATTTTAGGCAAAATAGGCTACAAGCTAATCGTTAGCAGGTCAATGTATTAGCTGTCATACTTGTTGTTGAATTTTGCCATCCTCCGTGACAACCCAATGGGTAGTAGCTCCTCCGGAGTCCAATATAAGTATACAAAGAAGAATAAAAAGCTTCCCCTGAAATGGTGTCTTTCGTGAGTAGTTGACACGACATGGCAAAGACTCAGGACAGATTTTCCTGAGGTCCGCCATTTTTCGGTCTCTTTTTTGCACTGTTACGACAGTGACCAACCTCCAGCCAGACGGAGGCGCTGAAGTCTTCATCACACACAATCCTAAGAGTTAGTCAGCAATGACGTTCAGAACGATTACAGGAAATTCTGTTCAAAACGAACATTTCAAGGCGTTTTCTGGGCAAAGGTGGGTATAGATTTAGAACTATATCTACGTTTAGAAACACAGTCAGCATTTTAAGACACTCGCTGCCGTTGAGGTTGTTTGTACGCGTATTGCTGTTTCGGTCAGTATCGTTGTTTTAATCAGTTTTGAGTAAGGTTTGGATTGAACTTGTAGTTCCGCATCCAGTGGCATGACTGATCACAATACTGGCTGTTTTATGCAGGGGAATAATCGTTAGTTTCAGAATATCTTTTACTTAAATACTTTGCGACTGCTTCTCGTTATTAGCTGTGTTACTTTACTTAAGTGGAGATACGGGAGTTCATTAAATTGGCCAATTATCAAAGTATGGCATGCAGTAACGTTGGATTGGTGGTGGCTTCGATTCAGTTTAACTACAGTCGAGATACAAGTTAGTTACTAGACATCTACTAATTGTAATGTATACTTAATCTTAAATAATTCTTCTGCTTGTTCAAATGTATCTTATTAATAGAGTAACATTGGTTTTTATTAGCATGGCAAGGTCATTTCACACCAAATTAGGATTCATTTGGTAATGGACCTTGTTTTAGTAAATGGAAGAGTGTTTCTAAACACAGAATTTGTATGCCTAAATAACTATGAATGACAGATGCAGTTTGACCATGTATTTATACAGTATATGTATGCACTGTGTATAATAAATGGCATAGCCACTATGTAGATCCACTGTAAATCTCCTCATGTAAGAAAGTGCGTGACCACAAAAATGATATTCAGTCCCATTTCAAAGTTACTGATTCCTATGGGTAAATAATACATGAATTATGCTCTTACGTTTGCTGGTTTCACTGTGTATTCCCTCCTCTTTGTGTCTTTCTCTCCAGATGGCTTGCTCTGAAAGTAAAAAGGCGAGTTTGGAGAGTGACAGTTATGAGGGAGCTGTTGGTGGAGAGCTGTCTGTCTGTGCCTTGGCAATGCTGGAAAAGGAACGAGAGTCCCTGCTCAGCCCTTCAGAGAGCCCTGGCACCTTCACAAGCAGCACCCCCAATAGCCTTCAGCCCCCTGACCCCATCCAGGGATATGACGTAGAGTTTGACCCACCCCTAGAGAGCAAATATGAGTGCCCTATCTGCCTCATGGCCTTGAGGAATGCCATTCAAACACCCTGTGGTCACCGTTTCTGCAAGAATTGCATTGAGAAGTCCATACGGTATGCCTTTGTGTAATTTTCAGGTTTAATGCTTAACATCAAATCGGGCATGTCTTGTATTTTATGGTTTTACAACAGCTTTGTGGCACATTCCTGAATAGATATTAAATCTTTATGTCAGAATCCCCAGTGCTATTGCTCAATATTTTGTACATTTGTGACACAATCACATGGATGGATTATCAACAATGTTTGTGTTTCAGTTTTTTAAAATTCTGACAAAATGAGATGTATGACTTTTGCTTCACATCATACTCAGTGCATTGTTGTTCAATGTGGTGAACATTCATTTCAGTATTTAACACCTGCTTTTCTATTAATATGTCATGATATAAAAATCCTTTCAATTATTGTGATACTGCATTCTACCAAATCTCACAGCTCTACACAGTCAAGTCATTGAGTTTTGACTTCAAAATAAATGTTCTGTAGACAATTTGAATCTGATAAGACATTTTGAATAACACTAGCTTGTCTGCATGCAAACCATACCAGGTAATGCTATGGCAAGCCTAATACATGACTGTGCCCAAAGGATCACTTTTCTTCCCTCTGTATTACAGTGATGCAGGCCAGAGGTGCCCTGTGGACAATGAGATGCTGTCAGAAGAACAGCTCTTTCCTGATAATTTTGCCAAACGAGAGATTCTCTCGCTAACTGTTCGCTGTCCTAACACTGGCTGTTCTGACAAAATGGAGCTCCGACATTTAGAGGTAACCATTCAAAGTAATTGACTCTTCTGATACGTGCCACGCTTAAAAGCAGGCAACTCTGCATAACACTAATATCTCAAACTGACATTCTACTCACATGCAATAAGAAATTGAATTTCATCCTGATTCTGGTTATTGTGATTACCCAGGTTGTTGCCTCTTTAAGTTTAGATATAACTATTTATCATATCTCACCATAAGCTGTTATCAATTATGCCTGATCCAGACTTGGTATTGACTGTCATCCTCTTTAAATAAAGAGTTTCCAGCACAGTGTTTGAGCCCTCAACAGCTTGTATGTACACAGTTCTTAGTTCTCCCCATAGGACAACTGTGTTTTGCCACTGATCTGGCCTGTTTTCTTAAGACTTAAGTGGCATGTTCAGTATAGTTTTGTGGTTTGTAGCTCATCAAAACATTTTTTCTCATTCGATTAAGGAACCAAAACTTCAGAGAATGACGATATAGGGTAAACTGTAACACACTTGCAGCTCAATTGTTTGATAAATCTAAGAGCTCTCTTTGACAGAGATGTGATATAAAGGGAAATTAAATTAAGTAATTAAAGAAAATGAAGGCAATAAAAAAATAAAGGATTTTAAGTCGTAGACCACTTTCAGTCTCTGTAACAGAGGTATTCAAAACATCTTACATTGGCCTGCTTCTTGCCTTGCCATCGCTTTAATCGGCACAGACTTGTCTCTCTGCCTGTCCTATCTAGATTATTGGCTCTGAATCACTCAACAGTCCATCAGTATGGCTTCAGATTAGTAAGCAGTTACAAATATGCTCGTGCTGGGGTGCTGACAGCTAATAGATCTGAAGAATGTCTGTTAAGCATCTTTGTAAATTGTTCAATGATATTATTATTATTATTATATTCATTATTTGCTTGACCCAAGTGCACATCAGGAAGGAACTTCTATAGAGCCAGCACAGGGCTAACATGATCAGACATTAAAACACAGGTCTGAGATTCCAAGTGCAGTTCACATTAGTAACAGTAACAAAGATGGTGAAGTGACAGGATGACAGAGATGATGTTCACGGCTACATGTTAATCATGCAACATATTTGAAATATATAGTATGTAGGAACATATGTGTATACATATCTATAACCTTGTTTGTATGAAGTGGAACTGGAGTTGCATGAACTTCCTTATATTTAAGTAGTTTTGCTTTAACTTTGAAAAACTGAAGTAAGCTAAGTCAGGAGTGCAGATAAAATCACAAAGGTTGACTAGTACAATACACCAACTGTAAAATTATGCAAGTTTGATTGTGAGCTAGAATCCAAGTGAGCAATAACTGCAAAGTCTTAATATTCATTTTTGTCGTGCGTAAAAAGGGTCTTGCTGTGGTTTGATATTGAAATGACTGTTCACTTTTTATGTCCACTACTGCATTCCTAACCAAGTGATATAATTAACCAATTTCTTTCCATTTTACCAGAATCATGTGACTCAGTGTCTTTTTGCCACTGTGCCATGTCTACAATGCCAACAGTCTGTGAGGAAGAGCCATCTGGAGGAGCACACAACCATGGAGTGCCAAAGGAGACCCGTCTCATGTCCAGATTGTGTGGCATGTTTTGTTTATGAGGAGAGAGAGGTGAACTTGAGTCACTAATATAAGTCATCATTTTACTTATTACAGAATGAATCTAATGCCCAAAATTGATTAGCTGCACTGTGTATCTGTGAACATTGTTCTCTTCATTAAACTCTGGTTTGGTTGCTCCCTCAGCTTCACAAGCTGCAGTGTCCTTTTGCTAACGTGATATGCCAGTACTGTGGGTTGGAGCTTATCAGAGACCAGGTGAGAGAGTGCACATGTTGAGTCACATCATCAAGCTGGATCATATGATAGATGTAATAGTAGCTGATCTTATGTGCCATTTGAAAACATGTGATTTGAGTATGTAAATATGAATGAGGCTGAATTTATGTTTCTTTGTTTTTTCAGATGAAATCACATTGTGATACAGACTGTCCAAAAGCACCCATTGCCTGTACTTTTAGCACCTTTGGATGTCAGGAAAGGGTAAGTGATCACATTTGATGTTGTATTCAAAATACACATTGACAAGGCAATCTTTGCGGTCAAGTGTGTTGTACTATTATGGTTATGGTTCTTGCATGCCTCTGCAGATGCAGCGTCATAACCTGGCTCAGCACATGCAGGAATTCACACAGATGCACATGCACTACATGGCAGAGTTCCTGCGCAGCGTCAGCCTAGGTGACCCCACATCCAAATCCCTCAGGCCACCAGGAGAGCATTCTTTTTCCTCTGAGGATCAAGTAGCTGCAGTACCAGTGTCAGGCTGTAGTGGGCTCAGAGGAGCCGTAAGCTGTCATGCAAATGCTGTCAACTGTCAGCCTAGCGAGGAGATTCAGATGCTTAGGGAAATGGATGGACGATTGGTAAAGCAGGACCACCAACTCCGTGAGCTCATCATCTTAAAAGAAACACAGGTAAAGGATGTCATGGTGTCTCAGAAGACTAATATGTGTATAATAGTCACAATTGTTTCCCAATACGGTATATTGTCATATCTGTGCTTAGTCTTTTTTTAAATATCAGGTTGAGTGATTAGTATTTTGTCAAAGGATATTTCCTATTTTATAGGAGAAATAGTTTTTGTTTTTTATTGACTACATGTAAAGGCTAATTTTTAAAAATTATTTTTGACCTCTTAGGATCTCCTCTTGATTATGAGATTTTATTGCTTAAAATTTTAATTTTGAATTTTGCTTTTTCTGTGTAAAAGCTCAAATAATTTGTAATGTGTAACACATGTCCCTGTCCTTGCTCTCGTTCAACTGTATCAGACAGTTCAGTAAAGAAATTTTCAAATTAAAGCTTACCAGTCACTTCAAATTTCAGTTAGTTTTGTTGGATAGATGGTTGTTTAATTTTTGGAAAGTAAATTTGTGTGACATTCCTCTGGTTACTGCACATAAAGGGATACCTTTGCATTTGAATGTTTTTGTGCTTCAGTTTACTGTCATTAGACTCTAAAATATAGTTTCTAATCCGAAACTATTCTCCAATTGATTTGACAGGCAGGCCAGCTTGCAGAGCTTCGCCGTAGAGTGTCTGCACTGGAGGAGACAGTAAAAGAGCTGGAGGCCCAGCAGTGCCATGGTGTCTTCATCTGGCGCCTCAAGGGCTTTTCTGCCCACTTGCACAACCAGGAGGCAGGCATGCCCGTGGTTGAGCACAGTCCAGGCTTCTACACAGGCCGTCCTGGATATAAGCTGTGTATGCGCTTACACCTGCAGACCCCCAATGCCCTACGCTGCTCCAACTACATCTCCCTCTTTGTACACACCATGCAAGGAGCTTTTGATGGTCAGCTAAGTTGGCCCTTCCAGGGCACCATCCGACTTGCCATCTTAGACCAAGGTCCTGAAGGTCAACACCACATGGAGGTGATGGAGACGAAGCCAGAACTGCAAGCCTTCCAGAAGCCCACTATCCAGCGCAACCCCAAGGGCTTTGGCTATGTCACCTTTCTGCACCTCCACCAGCTGACTCAGAGAGCGTATGTTAAAGATGACACTCTGCTTGTCCGCTGTGAGGTAACACCACGTTTTGACATTGTGACTCACCGTGAGGGAGCAGCAATGCAGCCTAGAGGGCCTGAGGCCTCAGTGTTAAGGGACTAAAGTCAAGCCAATATGGGGTCGCATACCCCTGTCAATATTGCTGAGATTAGTTCCTCTGAGATTTCCACATTCCTCAGTTTGTTTTAAGTATTGCATGTGAGGAGGAGGAAAACTAATGTTTGGAGCAATTTTTTAAAAATTTTGACAGCACAACTATGCTAGTATTTATTCCCTTACTGGGTTTTTGTCAACGTTAGTGTGATTTTTGTTTAAATAAGATATATTTTATGTGAATTTTGAAATTTGAAAATTACTTACTGACGCCTACATGGCACCAATCTCCAGCAGTATGAGTTGTTTAATCTTTAATCATATCAAGATGCCAGTTGAACATTTGTGTTTGCTGTCAGCATCAAAGGAGAATGAATATTACTGCAGTACATTTCTCACTTGTTCTGGTCCTTGGAGAACGCACTGAATGTTAAGTAATGTAGACTGAAATCCAGAGGCGTTCCACATGCAGCATTTTATGCTTCACTACTTTTGACTGTTCGCCACCACACTGACATTAGCAGAAAGGGTCAGTGTGCCTTTTGAAAATGGAGAGCATACTGGTTTCCAGCTTTCATCACATCACTGTCTATTTTTTATTGACTAGCCTTCTACTATTCAAGTCTGTTATGTTACTCATTGTTGCTCCTGACACGCACACAGAGTTTATGGTGCCTTCTTCACAATCTCCTGCCCAATGTGATAAAGATTATATTTAGAGAGTAGACATAAAGCCAGCTTCATGGGTCAGTGTCTTTACATTAAAACAATATGCTGCCTGTTCAGCCTTAAATGGCAAAGATAATTGACGAGATGATAGTGTTTTATGTTTTGCTTTTATCATTGCATTTTATGGAGTTATGTGTGATGTGATTTGATTGTCATAAACCAGGGTCACAGTTATTTGTGGTGTTAATACAGTGATTGAATAATGCATCAAATAGTGGTAAAATAACCTTAAATTTAAGTCATAACCACCTTTACTGTGTTTTCTAACATTTAACTTATCCTTTGCCTCAGGTTTAATTAAAGTTTGTCATTTAAACTTCAAGAGCAAAATGCCAATCATGAGTGCCCTAATGTCATCCAGAATTGTGACACAGAAAACTTCCTACATCATCAGTATCCAGAGCTGTGCTCCCCTGAAAGGTCCAAAAAAACAATGTGTCACTGTCACAGAGAGCCGTGTAAAATGCTGAGTGTACTGTGTTTAGTAAGTAAATATAAGTAACATAATAAACACAGTCAGTTCACTTTTACAAGAAGTACATTGAACATATTTTACAACAAAAATAACGTGAGTTAAAGCATAATAGCAAATGCAGAATAAATGAATGTGTATATGATTCACACAAATTACGTTTCCACCACCACCAAAAATTAGCTGGACATCTGTGAATTCCACATCATTTTATTTAGTTACATTACAAATGAAATCTATACCCCTTTTCCCCTGGTTACACCATCATAATAAATTAAAATATTGTTTAAAAAACAAACAAAAAAACATACATATACTATCATAATTGTGTGTCTGTGTGGTAATTGTAGTCAGTATTACTTATTCATCCATGTAAGGAAATCTTTTGTTTGCTCCATATGCTTGTTGCCCTAGTTTAGCTTCTTCTTCTTGTTTCATTTCCTTCTCTGGCTGACCTTGAGGTGTCTCCTTGGTGCTGTTTGATGTGCCACCTGCCAAAGACACTGCCACGTTTGTGGTAAATAAATTAACATTACATGAGGCTGAAATTGGTACCAAGAGTATAATAGTGTTTTACCTTTGAGGTTCTTAACATTTTTTTTCTCTATTGTCACCTGATTCATGCTCAGTCAATGCTCTCTGATTACTCTTGAATCAATGACTCACTTGGAGATCTTGGAGCGTCTCTTCCACATTTGAGCGTGCTCTGAGCAAAGCACTCAGCCATCCAGGACAACACATCTCCACAGTATCTAACCTAAAGACAAAACCAGAACACAGGGTTATGTAGAGTCGTAATTCAAACACGTGCAATTCCACAGGTTTTCCACAAGTTTACCTGAGCTTCCATGGCTAAAAGTCGTTTCTCTTGGTCCTTGAACCCACCAACAATCCTTAACAAGCTCTGGACCCTGAACATAAACAAGTCACGGTGAACATTAATATCCTGAATGAAAACGTAACAAAATATTGTAGCAGATAGTGAGTGTAATCATACTGATCCCTATTTAAAGAAAATGAACAGTGCTTGCCTCCATCAATGTTTTGAATAATATTGATAATGTCCAACAAACAGATGCAGGTGAAAACATAAGCTCTGAGGCAGAGACAATCAGTTATTGCCTTCTTTTTAACCCATATGTCTTATCTTGTTATGAGCAGAATGTATGACCTCTGTCTCCCTAAGAGGGATATTTGCAAGAAGAAAATTACTTAGAGGAGGTACTCTTGAGTCTCTCCTCACTGCTCTCCCAATGTTGCCGCTCTTGTTTGGCCAAGTAGTTCTCTTTCTGCACCGTCTCCCATGTCATCAGCCTCTGGTCTAGCCCAGCTGGCAGCTCCCGCTCTGGTTTTACAAACACATATATACACACACACAAAATCAGTCCAGCAACCAATTAACCAACAAGCAATTTCCATGGATAGAACAGGTGAAGGACAGAGATAAGCACACTATTTACATGTATTTCTTTCGATTTAATTTAGCCACAAAAGGCACAGAAAACCATTTAAATGTCTCCTTGAAACAAAAGAGAATGTCTCAATAGTTCCTGAAAAAAAATGCAATGAATTGCATTTGTTCAATGGAATTTCCATACCAAGAATCTCATGCTTGGGCTCAGGCTTTTTGACGAGGCTGAGGAGGAGCTGAGAGAGGTGGCTGATGATGATGAAGGGTGGAGCCAGGGCAGGACGACTGTGGTATTCCACTATCAGGTTGTACCTTTGAAACTTCCAGAAAATGTCTGTGTTGCCTTGCACTACCTGGAATGTATAGCTATACATTGGAAAGGGGGACAAATTCAAATTATTACTTTCAAAACGTGCTAAAAAGCTGTTACTGAATGCTGTCTCTTGTTCACTTCAGTGGGCACCCTAAGCTCATACTCTAAGAAGGCAAACAAAAACTGACAATTTGGATTCTCATCCCCTGACCTGAACATTGCAATGAGGAGATTGAGCAGCAGCACATTAGTGACAAGGAGGAAGATAACCAGCAGCAAGATGACCAGCCAGTTGGCATAGAGGTTGGGACATGGTGGACGTAGCCCCGAGATAATCTCCTCTGAGTCTGTGGTGCAGTTCATTTCAGGCATGCGGGCTGCTGTACTCCAAATAATGAAAGGATAAAGAAATTAAGTTTTGTCAAATCAAGTAACTTCATATATAAAGTACATTTAAAAACAAGACAAACTGACTCAAGTGCTGTGCCAATTTCCAATGAGGTTCCAAACAGGTTTGTAAAAAGAGACAAAACAAAAACAGAAACCCACACTGGCTGTGCCAGAGTCTAGATGCTACAACATGCACAATCTTGTGTTTCAGCCATGGATGTGTGAGGTTTAGATCAAATGATCTAAAATTTGCCGGAGATTTGGAAGAGTTAGAAGATCTAAGACCAACACAGGTGTGATGTGGTCTTTTTGTGCCAATGAGAAGCTTGGCAGAAGCATTTGCATAAATTATTTCTTACACTGTCACGCTGCCTGCACATTTTACCATCTCCTCTATCTTACCATCTATTTCCTCCAAGGGGATCTGGCCAAAAATGTGCAGGTAGGGGCGGTACAAGGCTCTGCGAAACACCCAGTCGATCCTTGGGTCATTGGGGTGGAGTAGAGCCTGGGTGGCAACACCATAGGCTATGAGCCACACACTCAGGAAGAAGAGGAAGAAGAAGACATCCTTCATCTGTAAACGAGAAACAGAGCCATATTTATCTCCTCTATAGGCTAAATAAAGTGAGTATTGTGTCATGTTTTAACAGAACCCAAATCTTATCTTACTGTGTTTTGTCCTTACCATTCTCTCCACAATGATGATCTTAGGGCCCAACTGCTTATGGATGGCAAAGATGTGGATCAGCCGGAGAGTAAATACCATGAAGTCTATTGCCAGAACTGTCCGTCCTGCTTCATAGGTGTCGTCAACCATCCTGCATTCCAAAGAGAATAAACATTTCACACTCTGTGGTTGATTCATTTCTGCTGTTTTTCCCCTCCCCCAATTCATTTGCTGTTTTATTTTCTTCAAAGGGTCTCATCTCATCTTACCTGCACGATACCCCAACAACAAAGAGCGAGATGGCAACCATGTCGCACTTGTTCCAGTTGTCCTCCACATAGAGCTTAAACTTCTTCAAAATGTTCATCTCTTCATCCGAAAAGAAGCTCTGTGTCACATAAGTAGGTAAACTGTGATATTTGTAAAACTGTGATGCCGATATTTTGATAGATTTTAACGTAAAAGCACAGAATTATGGGTCATGAGAGGTATTGATGTGATTGCTTTACTCTTACTGGAAAGTTATGCTACATCTAGCCAAAGATTTTCTCAGTCAGAGACAAAGAGAGTATATTTATGATTAGGTGCCAGGACACACCTGCCTGCCCTAAAGGGAATTAACAGGTACACAGCCTCACTGCTTTCTGAGCAACCGCAGTGTCCCAAATCTTCATTCTTCTGACATAATGTATGTCTTATGCTTTGAAATTAAGTTTCACTGCCCCCTGTAGTTTGAACTGGGTACCTGTTAGTGCAGCCAGAGCCAGTGCAGGATGTCCCCAGATGACACAAGTAGTAACACAAACCATATAGTATTGGACCCATGTGTAAGTCCTGAGTGTCATGCTACAAATATATCAAAACTGGTCATGCTGAAATGAAAACAAATATACTTAACAGTGATGGGACAAAAAATAATGACTGGGGCTGTACACTGATAGGCACTTTTCTGAAACTACATAACCTGTATAGCCACCAGGTAATTGGAAGCTAGGGGTAGACAATTATTAATTCACTTTGGCTGATTAATATTTCTGACAATGAATAAAGCCCTGAATATGTCAATTTACTATAGACAGACAGTTCCTACAACAGCATATTAGTGTCACAACTTATTAAGATTGACCATCATGCATTGTGAGAGACATTAGCATTTAAAATACTTTTGGAACTGTATAATGTGTACCCTTTTTCTAATGATCAGTATAGTATGCAGAGGATCTGCCTGTGGCATTGTCTCCCTTTGGGAAGCGGCATGCACCCCTGAGTCATCCCTTTGAAGGTACAGGAGGCCCTGCTGAGCTTGTTCGCATGCTAGGTGTGCCTGTAGCAGTGCTACAATAGTGGTACAGGCCTGGCTCATCTGGGGCTTTTGTGCCCAAGGGAGTAAGACTCATTAGGATCAATTCAATAAAAGAACAGGCTTATCTGACAGGGAAGATGCAAAGCCACAACAATTTGTGAACAGTTCACACATCCTTACAATCTTAGAGATAATGAGTGTGATGTTGCTGACACAATCAAACAAACAAAGATTATAGTGGCAGTGCTTTGAAATGAGGCACACTTGCTGTAATTGAATTTGCTCATTTGTTTGTGACTCAATGATTCATAGATAGATTGAATGATTGATTGAGTAGCGGTCACCTGTCGAAGTTCCTCCAGCACTAAGGTGAAGACCCAGAAGTAGAGCATTATCTCTGGTGCTCCAGGGCCGTGAGGTGGTGGCCGGCGGAAGTCCAACAGGAGCACATAAGTGAAAAGGCAGAGAAAGGCAAAGTACATGATGACATTCCCTAGAAACACAGTGACGGGAGCACTCCAGAAGCGACGCCAGCGGCGGATTAAGAAACGCCACCACACAGATGCACAGCTCTGGGCTGCTGGTCCTCCAGGTTGAGAGTCTCTGGAATACAGTGGACAAGAGTTTCATGTGTTTTTTGCATGTGTTTTCATACAAATGTAATAAAACATCTAAATAATTATCTGTTGATGGGTACCTAAATAGGAACATGGGATGATTAAAAGATGCCCACACATTTTATGTGTGGACAAGTTTATGGACAAAATGATATTATGATCTATTACATATTGCAAAGGCCTCTCTTCCATACACTGTAAGGCACACTTAAGAATTGTTGACTAGCTCTGCAAAATTGCCTTGTGAGCATGTTTTGAAGAGGCCAGTCTTGTTCTAAGGAAATTAGTGGCTGTTTTCAAAGACACCTAGACCTGACATTAGTCATCATTTTAAATCAATACTCGTCTAAGTCTCTTTCAATCATTGAATGCAGTCCAGACATCTGCTATTATACTTTAGGTGTATTCAACTGTTTCTGTCCTAGCTACATCTGAATGAATATAAGTATTATTCATCCTAAATCAATGTCCTATTATCCAAGTGCAATTTCATTCTTTTGTGGTTTTTGGCAACGTTTAAGCCTGAGTTGATTGCAAACTCACAATGGGTCATCATCGTCGGTGAGAAGTAAAGCCTTTTCTGTATCCAGACTGTCCAACTCTGCAAACTGCTCTTTCCCATTACGATTATCCTGCTCATCATCACTGAAAAACAAAGGTGAATTGTTGTGTACTTACCACATGTCACATACATCACCAAGGGAGGGAGGGTGGAGGGGTATGGGTTGAAATTAATCACCTGAACTTTATGAGGTTGGTCCAGATGAGTGGTGGACAGAAGAAAGCAAGAACGAGTTTGGAGATGGCTGTGTCTGTCGTCATTGATCCCCACCAAATCTTTGTGAGGAGAGCCTGCTGGAACATTTTGTTTTGTCTCATTTAGGTCAAACGCATAGAGCATCCAGTTAGATGGGTAACGCTCCTCAAAAGGCTCACATTTAGCTAAATCTAAATAAAGAATGCCACAAGAGGGCACCATAAGCCTTAAAATGTATTGCTTAACATCCACTCTGCTGCCTAATCTGCAGTTATCCCAGCTGGTTAACAGACAAAAAATATTTTGACCCCTATTATAAAACCATTTCACATGATGTGTGGGTGCTATTGGAGAATTGGATGGGACAACCTAAATGAACTGCTTGGCTATGAGCTAGTATATCCTTTGTGACACCCCAGCTAACTCTGAGCTGTATTCCCTTGGTACAACAAACATGTATTGAATTATAATTAACAGCTAACTATGTGAACAGCATGTTAATCCAAGACTGTGTTTTAAACATAATATGACTTGTCCGTCACGGGTTCGCTGCATTGTAACTTTTCCAGCTGACATCGAACACCAATTATTCCTCAGTCATTACTTTGTAATGGCAAGGACGTCTGTTGCAGGGCTATCGAGCTAACTGTGCACTGAATAGAGTCCACTGGGCAGCAGAAAATGTGACTTTGACATAAATATTTAATGACTTGCATTCCCCTGAACACATTTTCCTTAATTACTTCAATAGTTTCAGGGCAACTTTTTTTTAAATTAACATAATACAAGAAGCAGCATAGTAAACTCCCCACGCTCTACATCATGGTACAACACACTGAAACAATTGGGTGCAAGTTCAATAAAAGACCTGAAAATATTTTACCACACTTTGAGAAGTCATTTAAACTGGAGCTGAGTAAGCATTTGGGAGTGTCTGTTACCTGAACTCCATCATGGGCAAAGAAGGATTTGGCGTCTGCTTCAGTTGCCAAGTTAAGCACTGTTGATTTGCTCCAGCAGCGAGTTCGTCTCACCAGCAAAGCATAGGCCCTGTCTTCACTGTTGGAGTAACACTCTCCAAAGACATCTGCCACAATAACAGTAAGTACACCATGTCAATCACTTGGCTGCATGTGAATAATTCTTAGATTCAAAGATGTATTCCAATTCCATGCCCTTCCAGGGTTTTTTTCTCTTTTTTGTTTAGCTTTGTTTGTGAAATTTGAAAATTCAGTGAATGAAATACATATGTTCCTTTATTTCTCCTGATCACACTGACTGTCATGAAATGGTTTGTCACTCACCAAGGGCAAACTGCTCATACTTTGCTTCTTTCATACTACGTGCCGACTCAGCCTCAGATTCCAGTCTTGCCATCTCTTTCAGGATCTTACAACCAGCCAGTGCTGCTGCAACGGCCTCAGGGCCCTGAGGGATTACAAGAAAGCTGGATTAAAGAAATGGGTTTAAGAAATTAGGAAAAAATCTAGAGACTCGGAGAGCAAGCAGTGAATTTAGAGCATCGTTGTCTTCTCAATGGGGCATACATGTATTGCATGTGGGGCATACATGTATGCATCTGATACATTCACATGAGCCCACCAGAAGTCTTTAAAGGGCCAATCTGTATTTTTTGCCCACGTAAATCGTATAATGCCATATTGCATTTCAGACTTGTGGATGAAAAGCAGAAGCTCTTGTGTGACTCAACTATCTGAAAATATAAGCCTGTTTTAATGTTTGCAAACATTAATAATGCAAACAAGCATATTTCTATGGCTTTGCATTCAAGTAAATATATTCCTAGTTTTACATTGGATGTAGCTAAAGTGATGTTGCCTACAGCTCTGAGAGAAACTTCATGCACCTTCAAGGAACCATACCCTTGATTTTGCACAAGTTTGCCCTTTTGCTATAAACATTGTGCATTTCATTACTATTGATCATTTTCAAAATCAGATTTGAGGTTTTTTGATTTTGTTATATGTTTTTCACACTTTCCAGACAGCCACTTCACTTTCAATGAGCTATAAAAAGCAACCTGCACAGACTTGGAGCTTGCTTGAGACAGGTAATTCATCACAGAGAACATCAAGTCTTCATTTACTTTTGTCAAAGTAGCATCATTGTTGCATGGTACTGCACTTGAGCGCACAGATCGCTCTTTATGAAATTGCCACATAACCTTCACGAAAATAAAAGCAGACATGTTGTTCATCATGATCGATTACCTGGTTTCGGAAAGTTTAAGCCTCTGCAAGACGATTTTCCCAGCGTACAGAAATAAATGGAAACTAATGGCTGCCTAGAAGGCATGGTGGGCTTTGGAAAATTGTTAACAGTGATGCACAATATGCTATTTGTAATAATTGGGCTAAGACTTGAAAAGCAACGAGTATGGTTTTTAATAGCTACATCAGCATTTTGAGTTCAAATGATTCTTCATAGTCATTCATCTATGTCAAGAAGGGTGCATATATGGACGTAGAAGGAAAACAATATCTAATTTACTCAGAAAATACAGCATATCTTCAGTTGGGTGCTTGTAAGTAAAAAGATTCTTTATTATGGCAATGTAGTATATTTATTACACTATTTTGCAATTAATTATATTGTCATTGTCCTAATGTTATACATTTTTACATTCAGATCATACTAGGCCATTGGACATGTTTACATGTATTATTCAAGTAAACATCACACCTCTGTTCTTTTAAATTAGCAGCATTTTTTTTCTTTTACATGACACCCCATAATGTTATTACCATACAGTGTATGCATGCATTATATATATTTTGCGATCCAAGGAAGGTTGAAATGATATCTGTGATGAGACCTTCAACCTGAGAGACACTTCACACAGTCAAACTATGAATTGTGATATCCTGGCCAGTGTGTGAGTGGTAAAATAATTTGCACTAAGGGAAGTACACACGTTGAATGCAATTACCACAATTCCAGGTAATGTTTGAAATAAGAGGCAGGGAAGGAGTACACGATGGTGTCCGCGAGTAGAGTACAATAATTTGTTCCCTTAGTTTGGAGAAGGGTAATTAAGAAATGAAAGGTGTCTTGGAG
>OMOW01096399.1:0-10981 GCA_900312555.1 Lamprogrammus exutus
GGCTTAATTTATTTTGACCCTGTTCTGAGACATAAAATAAAAGAAAAAAATATATAATATCTATCAAGGTGCCAGTGTATGAAGCAGAACCCTCAATGGAAAACGAAGTCTTGCAACATGACTTATTTCAACATGACATAGATGAAAACAAAAAAAGTTCATTTTTGCAAGGGTAAATCAAATATATCATATAAAATCATATATTTTTGATTGTATTATTTGGATATTTTTGTTTTTCATTTATTTGGTTGGCAAGTTTTGTGTAACCTCTTTCCTTACCATATGTGTTTTCAGACTAGTTATCACAGGGCAGTTACAATGTCAGTGAAATGCTTACCTTTATGATATCCAAAATAAATAAATTAAATTGAGCAATTGGCATCTCTCTGCCTACATGTCCCTCCCTCCCAAAATCGCCATTGTGTCTCTTGAAGTATGCTGGGGCCATCAATGTGTCCACATCAAGCTGCAGACTTTGTATATTCCAGACATAACT
Source organism: Lamprogrammus exutus (assembly GCA_900312555.1). NCBI lineage: Eukaryota > Metazoa > Chordata > Actinopteri > Ophidiiformes > Ophidiidae > Lamprogrammus > Lamprogrammus exutus. Next base: position 497 of record OMOW01096399.1, read on the forward strand.
GTGTAAGATCCAAAGAGGAAAGTCGTGCTCACACCAGAATTTGCTCTCCCATCATTTTGGTGAAGATGGACATGACATGCATTAGCTCACTGTTGTGAACTCGTCCCCCTTCATTCACCTCACGCAGAGTTCTATCTGATTGAATTTTGACCTGCAAAATAACTGGTTAGCGAGGGGGTGGGATTTACCACTTATTCAAGAACTTGTGATTGTTTGTGTCGTTGGTCTTTTCACTGCATTATGAAATAAAACACAAGAGAGCAGAAGAGGTGCTGCAGGGCTACAGTGCATGTAAGGTCAAAGACAGAGGGTAAAGATAGTACAGTTTTTAGAAAGCTGCTGTTAGCCTGAACCTGGTTCACTTTAAGAGTTCATGTTCACAACCCTGCTTGTTCATTTTACAAAATCTAGTGGCTGTGATGTCAGAATTTTAATAAAATATGTTCACATTAACACAGTGTATAATCATGGCTGGTTTCATAATTTCTACATTTTCCACTGAAAGAAAAAAAAAAGAAGTTGTTAATTCATTTAAATGGGATGACAACCCTAAATGAGGCTGTAGTTGTTGGATAGAATATCTGGAGCAGTCTTGTAAACAGTGTCACATTTCCCACTGAGACATTTGCCGCATACTTTGGGGAGGCTTTAAATCTCAAGAATCACTATGTAGGCCACAGCACAATCGCTTCAGAACACAAAGAGAAAAACAGATCCAGGCAGTGTTTTTAATTGCCACACCAGAGATAGATGGTGTTGGAGAGATTTGCTAAAGGAAAATGGTCATATCTAGCAAAAGCTGGTATGGCCAAACACAGTGTGTCAACAGTGATTCAGTGGCATCCCACCCAACATGGGGTCAGGATTTCAAATGGTAAACAAGAGTACAAACACAAAAACTGCCTAATGTAGCACTCTGTAGCATTTCAAAAAATGTTACATGATTCTAATCATTCTATCAAACTACAAATAGACTAGAGCTGGCCCAGAGTACACTTTTAAGGCTTTATTTGCTGTTTTTTCCAAACATGTATTTGAATATTAAAACTTACATTCATAACAACAATTTATAGTGTCATAGTTGTGGTTTCCGCCACAATCACAAACAAGTACCTTATGTTAATTACCCCTGCCAATGCCCCTGACCAAGGCACTAGACCTGGGTTCCTAGGTGCTGGACTGTGGCTGCTCACTAATCCTTGTAGTTAGGATGGGTTAAATGCAGAAAACAAATTTTGTTGTAGTTGTGATGATGACAATAGAGCTTTCTCTCTTTCATGTCAAGCATTACATCAATAATGTAGGCCTGCACACAAATAAGCTACATGTGTTGTGTGTGATAAACCTAGTTGGAAATTAACAACTTGTCCAAACATTTTATTGCACATACGACATTCAGAATAAACTTGAATAAACACCTTAATGAATGAACAGTAAAGCTATGTAATAGTACATCAGTAATAACAATAGGCACACCTTTAACTAACGATCATCTGAAAAATGCAAGCCCGCAGCTCACAGTTTATCACACTATCATCTGTGGGTGCAAAGTGCAGCCATACCTCTAATTTCTTGGACACGTTTTCTTTCTGCTTTAGCCTCCTTTAGATTCCTCCCACCATGAGCTGTGCACTGATTGTACACAATGTGGATGTGTGACAGTAACTTATGCATTAAACCCAAGTTTCACTTAAGCTATTACTTCCATATGCTTAAAGGTTCATTGTAGGTCAAGCTACATTGGAACATTATGACAGATTTAGTTATTTGCACAAACATAGGAGTGCTAAGTAGCCATGGTTACTGTGGTGTAAGAGCTAATGCAATCTTTTCAGGGCTTCATTGTCATAGAAACTGTATTATATTTATATTTTTGGACCCATTAATCTGAAATGCGTAAATGATTCGTTATCTCATTGTTGGAATAAGAGCAGATTTTTTTTTAAAGTTAGAGGGTTGATCCTTTCCTCCTGGAGTGTGGAAACAAATCACAGGGGGAAATTGTAATAACAATAGCGCCGACACAATTTATGAGTATCAGTGCAAGAAGTGGTGTTTGGTTTCTGCTTCAATGGTTTCATCCATAATTCTTTATACATACTGATGTAGTACTAGCTGAAGCAAGAAGTTGAGGAATTTGTAATGTTTGCATTAAAAATCGATTTTCTGCTCTTCCATGAATAGGATGTAATGTGGAGGATGATCATTGAGCCTAGATCCAAGCTACTGTTTGAGAAGTCATTGTGCTGAAGTGGCAATATTGCCACAGCGAAATGAATACACAACAGGTCTGCCTAGCCATCAGAGCATGAAGTCTAATCAGAAATATCATATGCTATGACGAACATGCTGCAAATGACTACATTTCCCATTTGCTTTTGTGTATATCTGTCATTTTAATTAGATTTGTTGGACTTCATCTCAAATGAAAAACTATCATGTCCCAAGAAATGTATCACACTTGTCAACTATACCTATTATCCATGAAGGATACTGCATAGTAGTCAAAACTCCTAAACAAAGTGCAAAAGTAATTTGTTTCATAATAGCATGGGACTCATTGTAATTAATCTAGTTTAGGAAACATATCGAACAAATGATGAATATGGCTGATTTTCGAGATAAACTAAGGGAAACACAAGAGGGTATAATTAACCCAAAAATATTATCCAAATTGTGTTTCACTGCACTGAGGCTACTTTTTTTCTTGTTAACTTGATTACACTTTGACTTTCTAGCAGCATCAGACCGAAATTTTAGTTTTATGATTGACCAATTACTTATGCAGTTGCTGTGCCGCACTGTCATGGTGAAGAGAACTTTACCGGTTCTCTTATTTACAAATTACCGGCAGATTGTACCGTCTGGGTGGAGACTCAGTTGCTGCCCCAAGTGAATTAGTTTAAATATCTTGAGGTCTTGTTCACAAGAGAGCATAGGATGGAGCCAGCAGATTGTTGGACCATTTGCAGTGATGAGTGCAGTGTACCGACTGTCCTGGCAAAGTGAGAACAGAACCTGAAGGTGAAGCTCTCAATTTGCTAGTCAGGCCCCATTCACACCTGCAGTAACACAAGTTCTCGTTATCTGGATATGTTATCCAGGTAATGAGATCACATGTTAATGCAAGGTGCAAATGATCGCAGAATGCATTGTGATCGGAACGCTATCTGATCTACAATACCTGAATGAGGTCAGGGTCACCTTGTCATTAGATCTCAGTCACAAGACACATGTAAATGCAATGCATAAAAAGGGGTCACATAAAATCTACACCCAAGATGAAAAAGTCACCCTGAATCTGTTCACTCCCATTCATCAGTTTTTTTGAAAGGGAGTTGTGATTTGCCACTGTCCGTGAGGTCTCAGGACTCCCTTGAGGACAGAGTGAGTCTGAACCGCTGCTCTTTCATGCTGAAAGGAGCCACCCAAGGTGATTTGGGTATCTACTCAGGATGCCTCCTGGACACCTCCTGAGGAGGTATTTTGGGCACATCCTACTGGGAGGTGACCACAGGGGAGACAATGAAAACACTGATGGGATTATATGTCCCATTTGGCTGGGGAACGCCTTGGGAGTAACTAATATCATTACTGATAGCTCTGTTATCAATGTTTGCAATGTCAAAATGTCCACTATGAATGTTCTCTTTTATCGTTTATTCATTACTGACAAGCACCTGCTACACGGGGAGGTTATTAGGGGTGGAGGTCTGCAGTGCATTGAGTGATAAATTGAAAAGAGGCCAAGCATAGTGTTGGTCCCCTGTTGTTTTTATCAGTTCTCTTCCTTCGTCCATTTCTTTCCATTTTCCTTCTTACTTCTCCCTTTCTTTCATTTCTTCCTGTCTTTCATTCTCTACTGTCCCAAACTGTCCAAATTGAAACTTACACTATGACCTTTCACACTAAATTCATACTGTCCCTTTGGTTTAGCCAAATCAAACGAAAGCAATCAGGTCAAGGTGTCATTTTTACTTCACATCCAGCAAATTTATCTTTTAATGCCTCTGCCAGGGCATCTCAATGCAAAACTCTGCAAAAGTGTCTTTAAATATGGCTGGATAAAGTTGGTAGTTTCCTCATGCCCAGTGCACGGCAGCTGTGGTCAGGTTAAATTTATGTCTGTGACAATGCTCTCAAAAGGGAACAAGTTCACAACAAGGTTACATCTGTCAAAAGATCAATAGAAAAATCTCAGGATTTAACAACAAATTGCTCTGAGCCTTTGAATGGACACAAGAGAAGAGTATCATGCCATAGAGGGGTTAGCTCTGCCAAGGAGTTGATCAAGACAGCTGAATACAAGTTTATTTGAACAGATTTAACATTCCTGCATTTGAATACTTGGATCATTTATTGCACACCACTGGGTTGTGACAAAGCTGGTAGCAAATAAAGTGACAGGAAATGGACAGGAAACTCTGAAAAACTCACCACTCCTGATCAAGCTCACTGGGAGGGTAGTGGTAGTAGTCCTTGTTGTATGTCTGTGTAGTGTGTGTTTGATGCCTGGTCACCAGTATTTTTGCTGACAGCTACAGTAAATGCAGTATGACAGGTGTATAAAAAAGCAGCATTATCTCTTTCCAAAATGTAAAATAGGCTGAAAATGCTACAATTTGTCAAGCAGGCAATATTGTTGCTTTTTGAGGCACTATGAGGTTGTATACTGGTGATAAATCAATAATGGAAAAGAGAGATAGACAAAACAGAAAGACAGCCAACCAATAAATAATTTTGTAAAGGATGGAGCTTTAATGCACTTTATAGCTGGTGTAGTTTCCACATGTAGCTTAATAACAAACACTTTTTAACATTATATCCTTCTATGAACAAACCCATAGGATAATTGGTATAGACATATTCTAAACGAATAGAATGCACTGGAAATTTAACGTCTGTAAATTATCTAGTTCTGTTAGATTTCTAGAAATGTTTTGATAATTACTTTAACCTGAAAAGAAAAAAATCTAACTTTTGGAGATGAGCAGGTTTTAAATAGGTATGACTTTGAACTATAGCCTCAAGTACAGCAACAATGAAGAAAAACCCTGTTTTTTAAATCTGTTTTTAGGAATTTATCGAGGTGACTCACTGATTGATGTGTTCACAGGTTCAAGATGGTGCCAGACAGTTTTTATAGCATAATTCCTTAGGACCCAGATTGCACTTTCTTGGAAACACATTTTCTGTTTCCCATTAACTCCCATTAAATGCGTTACTTTTAAGAATAAAAGCAACGCTCAATGGTAAATCTTCAGGACTGTGCAAAAACAGGTTTAACTGCTAACATTAATAATGGCTCCATTCTATTTGAATGTGCCAGCACTACGACCCTGCTATTGTCAATGGCGGCTCACCAGAATCTTTTTTCTTTGTTTCATGCCTGCACTGATAGAACATTGATCACAACGCTGTAGCCTCTTTTGATCAATAATTAGCAGATGCACATCATAGAGCAGATAACATTCGTGTTTTCCCATCTGGTGACTTGCTCCTTTTTAAAAGGTGTCTAGGGACATTTGGGGAACATAAATTCTGGTCTCATGTCATTTATAGCCATGAGCACCAACTCTTGGTCAATGACACACTGAATGTGTGAGAATACATGTGTTGTTACAATAAAAAAAACTTAAAAACAACAATTTCGACAAACCAATTGGTATGTGAAGTGAGCATCATACGTGCTCTTGAGCCAAGGTCTGCCATTATTGTATTTTACTGTATTTTTGAGGCACTCAAATTAGGTCACTAATATGGCTATATGTGTGGTTTGTTGGTGAGTTTAGCAGCGAACAGTTGAAAGCCGGCATATAGTTTGCACAATCACCACAGTAGAATGGTGAAAGAAGAAAAGTGAGAAAATTAAAAAAAGAACAGTGGGAAGTACGTTGCTCAGAGAAGTTGAGAATAATTACAGCATTTCAATGCACTTGTGTGAAATCCTTCAATTGAGAGGCAATGCTTTGGGTACTAATTGAGAAATTATGAACAAAATATTGTGCTTCACAGTGCAATATGCATGGACATATTTTTAGGTGATAAACAGTCTGGCAGTGATGCTAAAATGATTGCTATAGCTGTTGCTCATTCTATTGTGGAGTACACTAAAGTGTATGCACTTCACTGTGTGGTGCTTAGTGCTGCTTCAGTTGACATTAAGAAGTAGTGCCTTAATCTCATTGTGCACTCACAGAACTACTGGTACAATGTCCAGCCATTGTGGTATCTTCCCCCAACATCATTCAACTGTTTATGAAACTGTATACTCACTTATCCCGACACTGGTAGCTAGTTAAGCACTACTGATGTCATATCTTACGATGTATATTATATACTGTACTTAGATATACACAATTGATTAATGGTTGTTGGGTTTTTTTAAATCATCACATGCGATCAATTTTGTGTTGGATCGTTCACTGTGTTAACTATTTTAAGGAAAATGATTTGATTGTCCACCAGATAGGGCTGTTTAACCCACTTATATTAGCTTGCCATCTGCGTATTGGCTATTGGATTACTTTGCTTGTAAGTTATTACTGTAGAATGGAGTTATTTAGTTAGATTAGGTTACATTTACAAGCAGCAGTGGTGCTATAATATGATAGTCTGAAATGATGTAAGATCATGAATTTCTGTTACCAAGAGTCTCTTTACAGATTTATTTTCCTTGTAAGTGATATGTGACTGCTTAGCTCCCTGTGGAACCTCTTTTCCACCAAATACAACCGTTGCTGGAAAATATAAGGAGTCTTCTTTGACATCTATGTTTCTGACTGAACTTCAGTGATTTGCATGTGAAGAACTAATGAGCCATTACAAATAACGCACCTGTTTATTATTTATCAAGACCGTTATTAACAGTAGCCTCAGGGCTACATCACAGCCCCTTCCAAAGGATGTGGCCAGAGAGTGAATCGGGTTTTAATGAATGATGGTATATGGATTAATATGGGATGTTGTTTTTCAGGGAGAAGGGTACAGATTTTGTCTGCTCCCTTCCTGTTTACTGAAACAAACCAGCAATGTGCTCCTCAAAGTCAAAAGGATTCCTGGATGTCTGCATGTCTGGATGCAACACAATAAATAACGGTCTCCTACTCTTGACCATTGTACAGCTCCACTAGTGCACCTGATAGTTAAGTGCACACTGACAGGGATGGGATGCTGTTATTTTCCCTTAAGCCATGAATTTGTATCCAAAAATCCAGACAGCAGCCTGCCAAAAACCAAGTACAATGCTTTGTTATTTTTACACTTGTCTGTATCATAATACTGCTTTGCTAAAAGATTCTGTTGATTTTTTTGGTGGGAATAAGTAAGGTTGTGAACATGCAACATCAACAACGTTGTCAAACATAACTTGCTGTAAGGTGGGCCAGAGGCTGGTCAGCATTGTTGCATCGTATCCAAGAGGTCTGTTATTACAAGATTTATAAGACATTTCTATTTTTCCAGTTCGGGGTCTTGAGCTTTGTTCTATAGAAAGACCATGTCTAAACACTGCACAAACCTTTCCAAACACTTCTAACACAGTGAAGTGGTGAGTCTTAGTGAAAATTCTGCTTCTCCTCAAGGGGAAGGGACACAGCTCCATTGTCTATCGACCTTCACCAAATCAATGCTAGTGTGAATTACTTTCCAAGTTTAGAATCATTCAAATAGCTTGTGTGTGCACTGATATTTGTTCCAAGCTGTACATGAGTCATTTTAAATGTCACCAAATGACAGAACTGAATCTTAACATTTGCTCCAATTATGAGGCATCAAGATTGTAGAAAATGATAAAACTGTAATCCTCAATTTTGATATCTACTCCAACACTAAGGACATGAAATCTGCTTTGATGTCACCATTTGTTATTACATATAATCACTGATATACATGTCTCTTTAAATTGTTTTAAATTGTGACTGAAAGTGTATCACAGTCATGGCAATAGAGTGACAAATTTATCATTTTTCTTGCACAAAATCAGAAAATTGCATTAAAAATATTCATATATACATCTGTCAGGCGAGATGCAAGATATACATTCATTTGTATGTGTTAGGCAAGTACCATGGATGAATGCCATTTTACCAACACAGCAAAACATGTGTGTCATGTGTTCACTAATGGAATGTGCCATTCTTGAGCTATCACACTCAACAGCAGCTTGTTCTCTGACCCAAACCAAACTGAATGCAGGCCTGTTTGGAAGGTAGCAATGCGATGGATGCAAGCTCTTAATGCTCCCTATGCTACACATTTCAATGAATAAAACATGCTATCCTAAAGGGTGCATTCTACCATGCAAACTCTGCTGCTATTTTCCCTCTGTGGCTCCCTGTGGTACTATTCCCTCTCACAAGTCTCTTATAGTGACTTATTTGGATAATGAATATAGTACCTTGGGTTGACTCAGTGATTTGGCTCTTGATGTGCAGTAATAGTAGAATGTGAAGTGGCCGATGGAGAGTGATAAAGATAAGGTGAACAATATATCTGTAAAAAGTATATAGTATGTAATTAAAGGCAAAACCTCTCAATGCCAAATGCAAACATATGAGACAATCTACTATGCAGCTATAAAGGTACCTTTCAGCTATGATGGCAGAGGAGATTTCAAATGCATATACAGTACATCCTAAATTCTTCTGACTTCAATTGCTACATTACAAATTGCTTTGTTTTACTTAAAGACATTTATGATTTTAATGTGAAATAATAAAATGTTAGCCAGCACACTCTAGAGTACCAATGGCTCATTGTATTTCATGAAAACAACCTAAAGGATGCTATATTGAGAATACAACACTGTACGCTGCTTAAATATTACTTGACACTTGCTGTGGATCATACCATTATTCATTTCCTTGCTAATTAATGTTTTCTGTGAGGCGCACTGTTCACTGTTTCTTGGTACGCTTAATCATCTTTTGCACAATAACAATCTAAGTGGGCAAGCAGATGCAAGTACATTCACTTAAATCCTTTTTCAGGGTGAGACACAGCATTTTGTCTTTTTTCCTCCATACCTTTATACAGAGAGCCTTATCACTCTTCTGCAGCGTTATCCTTTTTTGTTCTCCCAATGTCATGCTACTATTCATCCCCAATCTGCTTCTGTTCTCAACAGCAAATCACTGTTTGGCTCTTTTTGTCTTCAGGACAACCAACTGTCTGTTTCTTATTCAGGCTCTCAGCTTCCTTGCCACATTGTCTTCACTCGCACATTGTCTTTCACTCCGTCTGCCTCTTGCTATTTATGGAATGCAAAACTGCAGTAGTACAGGGAAGTAGCCTGGAGCTATACTATGCCCACAGCCAGGCTGCCCAATCACTGCCAAGAGATTATGGAGTAGCTTGTCAGAGGCAGGAAGCTTTCTGTCACCTCTGCCTTACCACCTCCCCTGCTCAGAATCCTGTCCAATTTTCCAGCCTGATTAACACTTTTACATGAGGATGAAGTGATTAATTCCTTTATTGGCTCATTCTGTGACATTAAGTCATCTTAAGTCATCAGTACTTTCATTGTAAGTGGTTATAAATAGGCAGATTGCCAGTTAAGAGTGTAAGAAACAGAGAAATGTCCACATTACTAGAATTTATGTGAACTGTTTGAAGGAAACAATAAAATAATATTTTGTTCTCTCCAAACATAACTGTTTCAAATGATATAAAATGATTAATATGATGTTTTGTGGATTATTTTCAGATTACTTTTCAATTACATATTTGTTATACAGAATTTAAATACTGCAGTTGAAATTGGTATCTGCAATGACAAATCAGTTGCAGGCACACAATTACCTTTTCTCTGTCCTCCCCCATTTACTTACCTATGATTATCAACCTCAAAGAGCAAATTATGGTATTCTACTGTGAAAATCCATAGAAAAATTCACTCGCTTTTCTCCGATGCTAATGTAGCTTTCTACATTAACTCTCAACTCTCACTATAAGACTCCTTCCCAGTTCCAATCTTGTGCAACTAGGATCAGATGACACCCAGTTGAAACCAATGCAAGCTTCCCACTATTGATGTATCAGGATTTTATCTTATATCTTTCTATTGCAAATTTGTAATTAACCTCTACCTACTTACCTGATCTGCTGCTGACCGACCACAGATCAGGATTTTATCTTAAGCTGTATCTTTCTATTACAAATTTGTAATTTTGCTGTACTATTGTGTTTTCCCACCTGCGGTTCCTTTTGCACACCTGGCCGTTCGTGGAGAGGGAATCCCTCTTTGAATTGCCTCTCTCTCTCAAGGTTTCTTCCTTTTCCTTATACACTGAGGTTTTTGGGAGTTTTTCCTTTTCTTCCAAGAGAGCTCTGGGCTGGGTCGGGAACCTTCTGTGGGCCTGTGAAGCCCTTTGAGACAATGTATGTGATATTGGGCTATACAAATAAATTTGATTTGATTTGATTTGATACTAAGTGTAGGATGACTTAGTTGTGTAAACTAAGGATAGAATAGCCCCTCTTCCA
>OMOW01096427.1:0-10950 GCA_900312555.1 Lamprogrammus exutus
ATATAAATCTGTGTGCACCCCAGCCTCCAGCCTTTACACGATGGAGTCCATTTCTCTCCTGCCACACCGACAGACACACACACACACACATGCACACACGCACACACACACACACACACCACCACCGCATTCGCCAAACCTCCCTCACCATTATTCACAAGGCTGCTTTTAAAACAAATCGGTGACAACCTGCATCCTCCCCCCAGCGAACATCTCTACACCTAACAGCCGGCAGTTCAAGATACAGCCGTCAGTGTGTGTGCGTGTGCGTGTGTGGGATGATCTGGTCCAGAAACAGAGATAACACAAAAGACGGACGAAGCCTGGGAGACATACATCCTGACACCACCACAAAGGAAAACATCGACCACTCCACTCACAAAAGGGAAGGGACAAGAGTTATGTGTTTTTCTCTCCCGGCCAGCTCTCCTTCGCTGCCAATACAATCCAATTTTTGACATGTTAAATGTAGCAACGATCGTTCACTCTTTGAAAACATCTGGGCAGGCATACACAAATGCAGCACGGTGAGTGACAGTTTCACTGATACGACATAGTGGCACACCAACAAACCAAAGCGAAAGCCTTTGACCTTGTGTGGCTTGAGGAGCGCGATAGCTCCCTGGATATAAGAAAATCAATATTCTGCATTTAGCTGGGCAGGACCCTCTGTTAAATAAAGCAACGTAACAAGAAGACACTTTGTTTCACGTTGACGTGAGAAATGTGTCAAGAAAACAGCATTTTGGTCGGATATTTCAAACAAAGGTAACCTGAGCTGCACTTAAATTGACTGGGCAAAAAAAATGGATTGCTTGACTGACTTCACTGAGACATGTGTGAGCCTCTGGGGGCCCAAAAAGGTGCTTCTGAACAAATGGAAAACCTGATTAAGAGACCCTGCTACGACCACTTTTGTTTCGCACGCCACTGCGCCTGTGCTTCCTTACAAAATGACGAGCTCATTCTGTTTTGTGATATTTTAATAATTAACATGCAGCATTCATCACATCCATCACATTAGGTACTTTCAGCCCACACAGCATGCTGCATTCTGTCAACAATTCCACAATTTAAAAAATTCATCTTGATTCGAGGACACGTGTCAAACCCATGCAATGAGAAGCTGCAGGTTTTCGACAGTTTTCAGTGATTGGCATACCCGTCAATCACAGAAGAGGAGCTAATGAGAGTGAGTGAAAAACGTGCAGCCTCTTCTCCTCCATGGAATGGGTAGAAGGTCAAGAGTCCAGGTGAAGCATTTTCCAAAGGTCCCAGAGGTCTGAAATAGGCTAATAAAGTCCACGAAAGTTCTAAGAACAACTCAAGTCATTCGAGTGCTGCACTGCCAAATAACTGCAGAAAATCCGATGTTTACCTCATTAACGCCAAGATTTATATACCCACCCAAACATCTCAGGCCAACCTGGTGAAAACAGACTTCCCTCAGATGCTGCTCATCATTATGCTACTCGAGGGATTTGGAGTACTCCCACCGCTGGAAATTCTACAGGACTTGTTCCCAAACACTTTGTTCGCCCACTACAACTTCAGACACATACATGACAGTGACTAACCCAGTTTGAAGTTTTCAGTGAACTGTTGCTTTAATGGGGACATATTACACAGAAGTGAGTGAAAACGGGCGAATACTTTCTCAGTCGCCTCGCACTTTTTGGGTTTGTCTAAGCGTGTGTGCAGGGCGGTAAAAGAGTTGTCCCTATATGTCTGCACCTTGTGTGTCAAGCTAAATTCCTTGTACGATAAAAATGAGGGAAAATAACAAAAAGAATAACATATCCACTTTGAGACGAGGACTACTAGTGAGGATTATTTGTAAGAAAAAAACCAGAACTTACTTTTGCCCTTGATTACTGTAGTTGTTGTCATAAGATTCATATCCTTGGTCATCATAAGCTGTTCCATAGCCGTCATCGTATTCCTGAAGAAACAAGGACAAATGTTCACAGTTAGATGCAAAGAAATAAATTAAAAATACCCATGCCATCAAGTTAGCTGAGGGCTTGGTGGACGGTCATGGGTGCGAATCTACCTAGTTTGCATGTTCTCCTTGTGGGTATAGAGAATGAATGGATGTTAATGCAAGAATCTCAAATCATGAAATCTGTAGTCTTCTATCATCTTTTTTGTGTAATCATGACCTAAATATCTCAATGATTTCCCTTCACAACTACTTCCAAAGCCTTTTGAATACATTTTCCCAGTACTACAATTCTGTCATATTAAATAACACACAGTAAGTGGCATTGATATTAAGGAAAACTGCTTGGTGTGATGCTCTTAGCACGGGATCGTACTACGCAGCACCATTAGAGCTGCAGCCGCAACTTCTGCCCTTGTCTCTGTGTCAACTGACTGACAGCGGGATGTAAAGTATCTCACTGTGGCTACGTTTCATCACCACCTCAAAGGATGCGCCTTGAACATCTGTTTGTGCTCCAGCAATATGCCCCGTTCCCCCTCTGCACTCCACTCGGGCCCCCGCCAAGAGGAACATCAAAGGGAAACAGTGCCGCACCCGTCCTAATTTGGGATAAATGGGACTTATGTTCCACAAAAGACGTCGACCCCTAGCGACACGTCTCTCATCCCCCACACACTTCTTGGCTAAATCCATCTGCCCCTGATTTGCATGCTTGAAATGAATGTCTGCGAGATTTAGCATGAGAAGAAAATACTCATCACATCCATATTATTATTAAGGCCCTAAATCCTGATTAGAAACATGCATTTGCCAAATGACAGTGTTTGAATTCACACTTTTATCTTTAATCCTCCAGAAAATGAAGCACATGTGCAGTAACTACATATGAAGTTCATCAAAGAGAACCAAATGCAATGACGCATGCACATAACTCTGGGTAACTTTTCTAAAATGTATTTGGATCCTACTTTGTACTGTATGGACTTTAATATTTCTGACAGTTGTTTAGATGATCTGCTTTCTTTCTAATTGTTTTCTCTAAAGGTTTCTCTAAATTTAAAGCCGTTATCATTATTATCTGATCTCACACACATTGTAGTGACTGACTACTTTCTTAAATAAGACACATCCTCCCACTTCCCATCATCAAAAGTGAATTGTGAACCTGACAAACTTAACAAGGCTGCTATTCCAAAAAGTCCACCAGGTGGAGTAATATCCTGACTAACTATACACAATACATGCATAATGTATATCAACAAGCAACATCCAACCTGTAACATATTGTTTTTTGTCTTGATGCATTCTGCAGCAGTTTGTCAATCATATCAGAATCATTCGAGCCAGAGTAACGTTTTCAGGAACGTAGGAATTTAGTTTGCCACTATTGACTAGACCATGACCCCGCCCCCTCCCTTGTTGTTATAGCGCCACCATCAGGTTCACTGATGTCTCTTTTGTTTTTTCTTCAGAAATAGCGAGAGTGCATGTCCACCAAGTTTGGTTACAACAGATTTGTTCATTCGTGAGATATAGCACTTTCGATGACTGAGCCACGCCCACTCAACTTTGGCAGAAAATTACAGCGAAAAGGTAAGGAATATCAAAAAACAAAGACGTAACTTTTGTCCAGCTTGGTCCAGACATTCTACGTGTAGAAAGTTGTGACAATTGACTCAAAATTAAAGGAGGAGATTCAAAAAACAATCCTGATGTGGATAGAATTCTGATTCTATGACAAAGGTTATACCAACAAACCAAAACAACACGCCAGACAGACTTTGAGTTGTCCACTCAAAATGAAAAAATATTTAACATTTTTTGCCATGTGTGTCACAACAGAGAAATCAAACAATACTGCAACAAAGCTCAAAGATCACAATAATTAAAGCAGCTCTGTAATATGAGCAACAAACTCGTTGAAGGAACCTTATAGTTTGTACTTCAAGGAAAGTGCTTCCTAATTCATTCCTCAAATTTACATCTGAAAGTAACTACTGCTGTCTTCCAGTTAAACCTAGTGGTTTTATATTAATCTGTAGACATTAGTTCATTAGTTCATTCATTTATTCTTTCATTCATACATTTCTTGTCCGTGTATTCTCTCTGATTATAATTTGGAGGAATACAGTCAGGTTATGTCTCATTATTTGTCGAAAACCTCCGTTTCATCCGTGAGGGTGGCTTTAAAGACTTATTTTTGTCCGTGTGTGTAAGTCGGGGGTGTTTTGTGTTGGTCTTTGTTAGTTCCCTTCCATTTGTCTAGAGGTAGCTAACAGGGAATTCAAGTCCCTCGAGGCATTTGTAATTCTGCAATTACAAGAGCATTGGCAAAGTCAACAATTCCCCAAGCTAATGCCAGGACTAAGTTTAGTAAACAACTGTACTTTTTACAATATCAAACTCCTCCAACCTTTAAAAAAATTGTAGTGGCTGTTTTCAAGCAGCAGTGTAATTAAATTCACCTTTCAAACATATGAATCTGTATCATTGGATTTGCAATTTTCCAGCTTTACATTTTTGAGGCATTTCTAAATCACAAATGTTACCCTGGTAATTTCAACAACAACAATGGAATGACTTTCAACCCCTGGGAATAAGGCTAATTCAATGTGTATTCCACCATACATGCATGCACACAAGAATCAGTGTAATATAGAGCAATCCGCCTAAATAACCCAGTAATACATCCAAGCATTTATTGAGAATGATGCATTTTTGTAAAACAATGCCCTCCTTTACAGATCAAATACACCATAAAATGTGATATGTATCCATATACTTTATCCAAGTGAGGAAAATGCATGTTAATGCAAGAAGTAATTGTGAACACGGCACTGGAACTAATCCGTAAAGCAAAGTGCCCGATTGGAGAGGTCTTCAAACAAAAGAAAGCTTGGGCTGGTATGATCACCTGTTTATGATAGCAATGGGCTGAGCCTGTTTGTGCATTAAACAAACTTGAAATAAGCAGCATTTTGTCTCAGAATTATGATCACTCCTCAATATGCAAAGTGGTGTCAAAGTGGTGAGAACAACAATGCAAATTATACAATTTACTCAAAAGCACAGCCAAAGTGTATGAAGTAAACTGAACAACACTTAAACTAAATGGCAGCTTTTGAAGTAAGTTTGTGTTTTGCACACAAATATTGCAAGATATTTCATCTAATTTAAAATTGAAATGATGTCTCTGTTTTTGTCAGAAACACATCTGTTTGTTTTTATTGTAACTCCAAGGATTAGCCTTTTTGAATCTATTTTAAGGCCAGCACTATACAGTATACAGGGCCTATTGCCGGCTAGGATAAACAAGTGTGGTTATGAATATCAAATGATAAAAATCTCAGCTGGGAGGGAAAAAATGGTGTAGCTGTGGCTGTGAAGACAGCTTCGGTTATCAAATAAAATAGTTCCTTTGAGTATAAAAAGCAGGAGCACAGCCACAGTTGTATTGGATGACAGTCACCTGATTCCTCCATCTACTCTATACTGACCATAGAAACTGAGACGACCCACAAAAATAAGACCTGTCCATGTGGCCACATGATAATCATAAGATAACGCTATTTTCAATTTCAAGGGCAACACAAGGCACTAACAGGTGTAAAATAGATCATGATGATGTCAAAAAAATGAAATAACACAATTTTCCTCTGAACTCTGTTTTCATTACAGTGAACTACAGGTACAATGGCTTCAAAAACTCCAACGATAACAAGCAATCTGTACATTTACTGTATATTACCTATTACACCTTGCATGAACATATGATCTCATTATCCGGATATGTTATCTGGATACTGATATCATGTCATAGCAAGAAGTAAATACATGCAGAATGCATCATCATCGGAATGCTACATACGGGTCGTCTATGATCTGATCTCTGTCGCAAGTAGCCAGGTGTAAATGCTAAAGCTGCCAAGGCTTAATTTTGTACATGTGGGCCACAAATCAGGTGTGTACATCAGGTGTGTTTATCCAATCAAGTCTTGAAAGGCACCTAGTCTTAATCATGTGAACTCGCCTGATCTAACTAATCAGGCGTGGATAGAGCAGGAAGATATAGAAAATACGCAGTGCTGTGCTGTGGCCCACCAAATTTGAACCTGAAAGCGAACGTCACGATCTGCATATCCTTACAACATTCCATTCCATCATGGCCAGAGGTTGAGGTTATCTTTCTGTCTTGTTCTGGTGTTGGACATACTGAACAAGTCCACATCTCTACCCTCTGCTGCTTGTGGGGCAAAAATAGAACAAGCATATATCATCCAAAAATGACTAATAGCCTCTTATGATCCCTTTAAAGACCTCTTGGTATTATTTACACTGTGTTCCATTTGTAAAGCAAAGCATTCTGCCTCAGGTACAAGCAGTACAAAGCTGATTTAGAGTATTGCTTATGCTCATATGCAGTGAATGCCATAGTGCACAAAGCAGTGTCACCCTGGGTGATGGTTGACCATACCCAGAGCAGGTCGATTCCCTGATTAGCTTTCACTGCAACCCATTGCCCATTAGTGTTAACCGAGTCCCCCTCTCAGCTCCTCTGTGTCTCTATCTCAGTGCTGTCCACTCACATTGGAAAACACTGACTGGAATTAAGGACCACATTAAACTTTAACAATGGCATGTTATTGCCATTTATTAGACCAGCTCCTCCATAATTCAGTTACAAGCGTGCTGAGAGGAGAAACATGCCTGGTTTATAAATCATGTTGGCAAGTATGAAATAACATTTGAGGTCTTTTACTTTGTTCTATGCGACATGAAAAGAAAACAGCTTTAAAATAAAAAAACAGCCTGCAATAGAGCATGTCAATGTCTTGGTGAGCACAATAGAAGTATAATACTGCAACATCGCTATGTTTCCAGCAATAAAACAGATTAGTGTGAAACTGAGAGGTGATGGTTGTGGTGGTGGTGTATGTGTGTGTTTGTGTGTGCGTGTGTGTGTGTGTGTGTGTGTGTTGAGGGAGCATGGACAGAGAGAGAAGATAGGGTTGGAGAAAAAGGGAGAGCGAGACAGAGAGGAGGGAGAGAGAGCAGCCCCTAAGTGAGTCTTTCATTTGTATGCCAGCGGATAGCTGAGAGGCGTGTTGTTAAAAGATAAGGACTGGCCTCTGAGGCCATGAAGACTAACAGAGGGCCTGGCACTGCATGTTACAACAGCAGAATCACAGCCACTCCGCTGTGCTCGACAATACCGCTGTAACAGATAGGGAAGCCACTGACACTGAGAACAGGCTTTTCAGGCTGTGGATTTGTTCCCAGCACACTGTACTAAATCCAAATGGCCTCCACATCCGCACTGTCCACACAATATGAACTTTGCAGCCAATTACACAGCCATTGCAAAGATCCAGTCCAAGGAGTCGCAAATGACAAAAAAGTGAAATTAGCCAAATCAAAGGAAGACAGAGAGCCTTGTTTTTTTCTTTTGCAGATGACTGTATTATGATACCATCTGTTGGATGAAAAATGACTTGGCTCAGTACAGCTGTGCCAAACGCTGCTCTTAACTTTTCAGCCATAAAAGAAACACGACACTCAATGATGTTGCTCGGTAAAACCTATAATCCAATATATGCAATCCTTGGATATAAGTCTTTAACCTTGCTATGTCTATTGATACAAACTCATTACTTTTTGTTTTGTATCATATTTAATTATATTGTACCATAGTGTGTTGTATCATATCATACCACATCTCATCATATGGTATTGTACCATATTGAATGGCATTGTATTGTATCGCCAATCTAGACAATAAGCGCACAAGTCTTGCCACAAGTGTAGTGTTGTATCCTATCCTGTTGTGTCATATTGTACCATATCAAGTATTGCATCATATTGTATCATACCATTTTTTTTTTATAGCATTGCATTGTATCGTGTCATATAATATATCATGAAAAATAAGTGAACAAAATCTGCCTTAAACTTTTGTGTAGCAAAAACTTTTAGATATCATCCCATATTTGTTTGACATAAATGTGAAGCGAACCTTCCAAAAGTGCCTTTTCATCTGAGAATGCGTAAGTTTCACACATGAATTAAAACTTGTTTGACTGATGTTGTGTATTAGTGATACACTGTAAAAATCGCAATCTTATCAATGTTATTATGTCTGTTACTGAGTGCTGTAAGTCAGATTTTCTTTAGAGGAGTGAAAAACAAAAATCTACCAATATGGTGAGATTATTTCACCAAGTTTACCATGCAAATCACCTTGTTTTGGGGAATTTTGTAGAAATTAGTCAATATTGTGTAATGACAGAAGCTGCACAAGAATCAAGAAAATGACACCTCGCTTGATTCTCAACAACTCTTCTGCACTTCGTCTAGTCATCCATTTATACTCGCCGTGTAAACCACAAACAAAGCCTAACATCAATGAAGAATAAAACTACACTCCAGAGGGATGACACTTCCAAACGCATCCGTGGGTCATTTATTCTCTATTATCAGCAAGGATATTTCATCAGGTGGAACAGAATTGGTTGAAGGTTTTTTACTGTATAGGTAGAAATAATAGTCATATCATCAGATAGAGAATGCCAAAAGTTTGCCTCATGGATCAAGTTGAAGCATTGCTGCCCTGTTACACTTGACAAATGACTGGACTTGCCCTGCTGTCAAATTTCCACCACCTTTGGTTTTTATCTTGGCTCAGACCTCTGGATAATGAAACTCACTAATAACTTGTTCTTCTGAAAAAATTGTGTTAGGCCAAAGTAAGTATATAAGGATTTCACTAATTGACTAATCAAAAGTAATCAAACCATTTCTAATATTTAGCAAAGGAAATAAAGTGCTTTAACGACATTAACTCTAGATTATATTAGACTATATTAATCATAGATTTCACTGCTGAAAACTGAGATTGAAATTTTGGAATAAAAGCTAGAAGAAATAATATGATGAAATTTAATATGTTCAGCCCCCTCCCCCCACTGTCAAACCTAACAAACGACCATGTCCGGTCCCAAATTGTTGACTAAATTTAACTCTTGTTGTTATAGCGCATCAACTGCATTGATGTTTAATTGTTTTTTTGCATAAGTGAGTGCACATGTTGATCACGTTTGGTTATAGTAGATGTTTTCCATTCATGAGATACAGTACTTTTTGAAGAATGTGTCACATCCACTCATTTAGGCAGCCAGTTACAGTAAAACAGTAAGGAATATCCCAAAAAAATTATAAAACATTTGTGTGGCTTGATTAAGGCATTCCAAGTGTAACATTTTGTGACCTAACTGTCTTTAAAAAATTTAAAAATGGTGGAAAATCCATTCTGGCACAAATAGGTGTGGCCTATTTGGATGGATGCGGATAGGTCCAAGGAATCTAGGTAAAAAAAGAAATTTGTTTCTATAACTTTCTGTTCAAAGATTATAGGCCAAAATGTAAAAGTGGTTATTATAGTGCGACCATCAGGCTGACTAGTACTAAACTCTATTGGGTTCTTCCATGGATTGTGTCCAACCTGACAAGTTTAATTGAAATCCGTCAAAAATGCCCTAACAGGCAGACAGACAAACAGGACCAAAAATATAATCTCCTTGGTGGAGGTAAGCAAAGGGGACGCAGAGAGCACATACTGTATCTTCACGGACCAGCAGATCCAAACTATCCCCTGATTCTATTTGGCCATTATAAAGCTAGACTTTTCGTGAAATCAGATGCAAATTCATTGTACAGCGGCATTGTGGACATACTCTTGGTGGTTGTTTCATGTTTCCAGCCTTATTTGTTACTGTTCAGCGACTCAATGCATTTGATCCGTGTCCAAGCACATATTTTAATATGCCACACAAGTATCTCGGCTAAATCGTGCCTATTGATCGTGGATAGTGAAAAAATATCCTGTGTCCTGATCCGGATCTGCCTCAACATCAAATCAACTCTTACTTGACTCCAAGTGCCTCTTTTCTACAAAATTTCAGTGAAACTCCTCCTTAACCTTTTGAGATATCCTGCTGACAAAGAGACAAACAAACTCAGATGAAAGTATAACCTCCTTGGTGGAGGTAATGATACAGTTGGTCCCCTGTGAATAGGTCCTCTTAGCATGAGTGGTCTTGCCTGCCACACTAGCTAGAAGCAGCATCATTGTTGTATATGGAATATTTTTCTAACCATTGCACCCAATTTAGTTTAAAACAGCTACAAGTATAGCAGCATGGAGAACATTATCATCTTTACTACCCACCACGCAAAACTACCCAAGAGCTCAATTAATGATGCTTGGCTCTCAACATTGCTGGACAAGCAGAGGATATGCGAGTAATGATATTATTGTTATAAGGCTACGAAGAGTCAGCAGGGACAATGCTTAGGGTTACTATATCTAGAGGACTAACCCCAACCCAAACCCAAACCCTGACCAGCATATGCACTGGCTAACTTGGATATAATGGTAAAATCTTTATTGATTTTACCCACTGTTCTGAGTTTACAGTAAAGCTCAAAGCCACTGGAGGGGCTCAAATCAAATCAGATCAAATCAAATGTATTTGTATATACCAATATCATATACAATGTCTCAAAGGGCTTTACAGGCCCACAACAACAGACAGTTCCTGACCCAGCCCAGAGCTTTCTGGGAAGACAAGGAAAAACTCCCAAAAACCTTAATATATAAGGAAAAGGAAGAAACCTTGGCAATTCAAAGAGAGATTCACTCTCCTCGAACAGCCAGGTGTGCAATAGGAACCACAGGTGGGAAAATACAATAGTACAGCAAAAATACATAAAAAATACAGCAAAAGATAAATAACATGAGTACTGAGAAAGAAAGAAGGAAAGAGAAAGAGAGAGAAGAAAGAGAGAGAGAGAAAGTCCTTTCGGAGAGTCCTGATCCCGGAGCAGCAGTCCAGGTAAGTAGATGGAGGTGGAGGTCGGATGTGGTGGTGGTGGGGAGGCAGAGTCCTGATCCCAGCAACGCTGCACAAAACCTAATAAGCAAGCAGCTCCATACATTGGACTGCAGT
>OMOW01096467.1:0-15799 GCA_900312555.1 Lamprogrammus exutus
TGCAACGCCTTATTGGTAGGTCTACCAGCATGTGATTTCAAACCATTGCAAATAATCCAGAATGCGGCAGCTCGTCTGGTCTTCAACAACCCAAAACAGCACACGTCACTCTGCTACTCATACCCCTCAATTGGCTCCCAGTCGCTTCCGGCATCAAGTTCAAGGCCTTGATGCTTGCCTACAAAGCAGCGTCCCATAAGGCACCCACTTATCTGAACTCCCTCATTCAGGTTTATACTCCCACACGCTCACTCCGCTCTGCCAACAAACGGCACCTGGTGTCACCACCACAACGAGGCCCTATAAATCTCTGGCCAGACACTTCTCCTTTGTGGCCCCCAGATGGTGGAATGAGTTACCAAACTCCATTCAATCCACTGAGTCCCTCTCTGTCTTCAAAAAACGCTTAAAGACCCAAATCATTTGTGAGCACCTTCATACCTAATGGCTACCTATTTATTTAATTGAAAAAACAAAAACAAAAAAAAACTCTATCCATATCTGCCTCTAGTCTCTGCCTCTCAGCACCTATGTCCTGTTGTTCAGCTTCTTGGCACTTACTCTTGTTCTCTCCAGACTAGATCTTTGCTTGTGTTGTATTCAAATCTCATATGTACATTGCTTTGGATAAAGCATCTGCCAAATGACCAAATGTAAATGTAAATGTAAAATCTATTTGTAAATATTAATAATCTTTTTAGATTTACATTAATGAAATACAAATATTTGTTTGCAATTAAAAAGAAATCCATACATACCTTTTTTTTAGGCAAGTTATATAAACAAACATAAATGATAAATGCACAAATAATGAATGAATGAATGAAACCAATGTTCTGCCAAATCAAGCTGTTTGAAAGAAAGAGACAGCAAGTGCTCATGCACAAGTATGCATATTGGTCGGCTTACAAAAAGGCAACGTTTAAAAAAGGTGTCAAAAAAATAATTTATTGTAAAGATTCAACAATAGCATTTAAAGATAAACATCATGGAAATACTTGGATGATTCACACACAGTGCCCTGAAATGAGAAAAATAAAACTAATTAGTTCCTGAATGCTGTACTTTGTGCCAGAAACACACACAAACTTAATCATGATTACTGTGTGGAACTTGTGTGTGTGATGGGACGTGTTCATTTTTATTCATGTTGGATGTCAGATTGGCCCCACTGTTTGCTTGGGAAAATAAAATAAAGCCCAAGGTGTTACCGAGCTCTTAAGCTCTTATGTATTGTTATCATAATGCTTGAATGAATAAAGCTCTGCCCTCACTTGACCCCCATCTGTTGCGCGGGCCCATTTGCCCATTAATATAATGTGTATAATGATGAATGAATATAATAATGTGTTTGAAAATATAATACTGTTGTGGTGGTTAAAAAACTTGTGAACTATAGTACATAGTAAGTGAGTAGTCAAGTAGAACAGTAAGTTGCCCCTTGATTAAAATTTTAGGTTAGAGTCTGGAATGGAAGTTAAACAGCAATACCTGTATGATAAGAAGTAAAAGTTTGAAAAATTATGGGAAGCTGCCCTTTGGAGAGCAAATGAGTGACATTGAAAAATCTTGATAATGATGATCTCTAATAATCAGGTTCTGCAAATGGAAGTGGCCTAGGATGCCACCTGTACTTTTACCCCTTCAAGTACAGATCATTATCTGACAGTGACTGTATGTTTAAGCAATGTCCCTTTCATACTGTTTTTTTATTTTATTTATCTCTGTCATTGCAGTATGCAAGAGGCCGGTTTGGGGCTACATGGCAGAGGAGGTCCTGGGTGTTTGGTATGTTGGAAGTGAGCGGAAAAGATAGAAGGCCAATTCTGAAGCTGGTGAGGAGAAGAACAAGACAGGAGTTGGTCCCACTTGTGCAGAGACATGAAAAGCCTGGAAGCAACATCTTCACCGATTGTTGGAGAGCTTATCAAAGACTTTCACAAGATGGATACATCCATTACCAAGTGAACCATAGGTGACACTTTGTGCATCCAGATACAGGGTCGCACACAAAACATATTGAGTGAGCCTGGCATTCTCATAAGGAGAGGATCTTCCACTTCAGGGGGAATGGAATGCCCACTGCTCTGAATGAACCTCAGATTTATAGAGCCACTGGTTGGCCAAAGACCACCCTGATGGACTGGTTGGACATTAGACATTAGAGCGCTATTTAGGGCCTTAAAAGTGTTAAGGTTAGAATCTCGAAGATCTCCGTTTCGTTCTCTTTGGCGGCACTTATGGCGATAAGCCAAAGAGAATGAAACGGAGATCTTTGAGATTCAAGAAATCATTCCAGGATTTTTTAAATATAAAAAAAAGTGACATTTAACTTGTTGAGTGTTTTAAGACATTATTATCAGGCCTCAATAGGCAAGCAAGGAAGGAGTCTTTTGAAATGGGCAATTAATAACTTGATTCTTGATTATGGTAATTTGCTAATTATGTTGGCTTACAACAACAAAATTTACATTTAGGTTAATTGTTACAAAGTAGAACTGCTGAAATTATACGGACACTGGGGAGATTGTAAATGGTTTAGAAATGCACTTCAATTGACTGGGCTGTAGAAGTTAGGCAGTAACTCCTTGGTAGTTACGCTGGAACAACTCACTTCATTTTACTGGCTTGATCTGCAGGAGTTATGCAGGAACTACTATGGAGTTTCAGTTGACATGATCTGCAAATGTATGCAAATGTAACATAATTTAGGCTTACTTACAAAGGTATATAATTCCAATGCAGTTTTCACGTGAGCTTAATTATGCCTATCAATTAAGTTGGTAGAACTATATAAAATAAATTAAGTTCTCTAATTTGGGGGTAATTTCAAATAAACTTCAAATATGTTACTTGCTAATTACTACATACTTACCATGAAATTAGAAATGCGTTACTCCTAAATTTTAACCGACTTACCATGAAATTACTTGCTAAATTACCACTTAGTTAGCAAGAAATGACTTGCTAATTAATACCTACTTACCATGAAATTAGGGACCTAATTACCTTGAAGTTACTCGCTAATTACCACCTACTTACCAAGAAATTACTTGCTAATTACCAACTTCTTACCATGAAATTAGCACTTACTTACCAAGATATTACTCACTAATTACCATCTACTAACCATGTAATTCGGGAACTACTTACCATGAAATTACTCGCTAATTACCACCTACTTACCATGAAATTCGGGACCTACTTGCCATGAATTTACACGCTAATTACCACCTTCTTACTAAGAAATTACTCGCTAATTACCACCTATTTACCATGAAATTGGGGACCTGGAAAATGAAGTGTTACCCAATTTTGCAAGCAAACAACACGTGCAATTTTTGTATGTGTATTTGAAGTCTGAATATATAGTACAATTTATCGTATAATGTATACATTCAGAATTCCATGTTGTCATCAGGGTAGTAGACAATTAACAGACAGCATAACACAAGAGTGCACTGATCTTTAAAATAGATTTTATTTACCATTTTGTAATTCAACAGTTTACGATATACAGCTGACAGGACTAAGACATTTCAATGGATTTTGGCCCTACAGGTTGAAGAACAGACATGTTAGATAGATACAGATAGATATGATAGAAGGTACCAGAAGAACTGTGTTCTCTTTTCACTTGAGCTTTTTCCTCACATGAAAGAATTTACATTGGCTTAACAAAAACACAGCATTCATCTTATAGAGCACAGACAGCCAGACCACTGAAAAAGGCATTAATTTGACTTTTTATACTTATTTCAAAATGGAAAAGTGAATAATTTTACACTATATATGCTTCCCGTTGCTTATAAAAACAAATGATTTCTTTAAAGTGCTGAAACATGAGACATTAGACTATGTGTATATGGGTAGCAGTAAGAAATTCAAGAGGTAATTTCTGCAAATGACAGAAAACCACGAAAAAAGATAAAAATCACAGTTTTGATTTTAGTACCATAGGAGTTTTACGGTATAGAAATGGTCAGAATGTTGGAGTTTACATTGATCAATATCCAGTGACTTTCTGCACAGCCATCATACTGCAAGATGATAGTGAGTAATAAGTGTATTAGTATTTCTGGACCTGACTTGGTGGCTAACTAACACAGTTCTCTGCAGTGTGGTTATTTTAACCTTCCTGGAGGACAAAATGGAGGAAGGCTGGGATGGGGGCATAACTGGTAAGAACAACACAAACATATAGATACATGATTTACCACATTTTACTGTTGAACAAACTTACCTTTGCATGTGAGAAGGTGAAAGAAATAGAGACCAGTAGTGTCAGAGTGGAGCTCATTGCTTATCGCATTTCTTGTGTTTGAGAATGAGCTCTGGAGCTGTTGGACAAATTACAAATCATCATGGATGGGTTCCCTCATTTGATTAGTAGCAGTGTTAAGACATGTGCATTAAGGCTCCAGTATACTTCAAAAGTTGTAAAATGGAAGAACAGGCCAGTAAATACTGTATACCCAAGAACACCATGCACAGTATACTCCTTTAGAAGAGCTTTTTGTCTGCTCTACTTCTAACACCTCCACCTCACTGTAATTGGGCCAAATATCTCATGACCTGGGACAGGTATCAGAAGTTGAAAACACCATCATGTCTTGAAAGAAGTCTTTTTCAACTGAAACCTCTGTTTCTTGTGAAGTATACTGGGGTCTTTAGTGTTTATCTTAAACCGCTGGATAGTTATCCTTGTTGTTTGATCTTGCCTCTGTTTCACTCAGTATGTTTACTTGTATTCTAAAACATTGATTATACAGGCAATAAAGTGAAATTTTAAATGTCATGTATTCCTTAAAGCCATTGAAATCGGCATAAACTGAATTATGCTTACTCTGAGTAACAGACCTAGATTCACGATTGTAAATCGATTTATTCAGGTATGTAAACGTCTTAATCAGGATGAGACACTTCCACATGTATTTCCGCAATGAGACTACGTAACATGTCATGTATACTTGGAACAGTGGAATCCCATTTTTGCCTTCACAATAGGGATAAGTACTCTTGAGCAGTCTATGTAAATATAGTGACTGTCCACGAGGGGGCGATGTGAAGGAGAAACATCATCTCTTGTCAACATCAGAATGCCTTAAAAACTTAGTCCAATTTGGCGTCACAGTGTCAACAAAGATGGCAGTAATCAAGGACAACTTCATGCCAACTGTCCTGGCAGGTATATTTCTCACTGTTGAGCGATGCTAACACATCATGCAAATGAGGACAGTTTCTGATGTGCTCAATGAAATTCTCGTCGAGAGTTTCAGACATTTTCCCCCCCATTTTCTTTTTGCATCTTTCTGATGCATACTATTATTTCTTGAGGACCACCTAGGCCTCAAATGTACATAGAATATGCATGGGTGGTCATCATGCATTCATGATGCATGCAAACCAAACCATTTCCTATGGACAAAGCTGAATTTGTAACCATTTGTCTAAACTTTATCACCTTCATATTTTTTGCATGCAAATGTAAGCTTGTGTGTTCCTTTTCCGGTTATATCACCCAGCCAGCCTTACTCCTTTTCATTTCATCAACAAGCAATAATCAAAAAGTAAACCAGTCAATTTAGAACAGTAACTGGACCCTTTTCCTGTATCTATACTGCTGCCATTAAATTATCCCCACACAAGTCTCACCAAGTCCACACGTCTCACCAATTGGGAGCTATATGTTGTTGTGAATAACAGGATCATTTGCTAAAATAACCTTGGCTAACTCGGTTAATGGTTTTGGCTTTTGTTTTTGCTCTTTTCGTCACATGGATGGGGACTTTAAACGAGACTGAAAAAGCCAAGCGGCTGTTGGCACTGCAATGTGCGAAACAGTTTTAGGTACATCTAATACTGTTAAAAATGACTTTTCCATGGCAAAGATTTATGTAGCTGCAGCTGCCATCTACACCAGAGCTCACATTAAAAACTAAGAATTCTGTAGTACTTCAAGTTTCGATCCAAAGCTTTTTGTTTGGCAATGCTTTTGATATCAGCTGGCTTCTCTATGAATACAACTTCAAAACGACAAAAAGGTACTGTCATGGAACATGGATTAACAATAATTAAAATCTCAAGATAAAATATGTAGTTTTCTCTCTCTTCTTTTAGTACAAAATTCTTAAAAGATAGACTGAGTATTAGCAGAATAAGACTAATATCTGATAGATCAGAGGTACACTGAGATCAATACTGACACTATGCCTGCTCTACATGCAGGCGCAGCAGTAAGAGCTAATCCACTACACACAGAATAAACAGTACACCTGACATTGTCTAAATTACACTACAAGAAAATGACAAAATGAAAAGCAAACCAAAATCGAACAATAACCTTCCCACAAACACACCAACCCACCCCAAAAAAAGCAAAGATAAACACACACATACACACAGTACGATTATATTTTTTTACATTACTGTACAGGGGGAGGAAGAATTGTGGGGTCAGTAGAGATGGTGAAGGATGGGCTTTATAGAGATAGCATGGTAACATTGTGGCTAAGCTTCGCTTACAGCAGTAATGCACAAGACAGGCAGCAACAACAGGAAAAGGCCTTAGCTACAAGCTGACCCAATACAGTTTCATACTCACCTTTTTCATTTCGAAAGTATTAAGTTCCTTAATTTTGGATCTCCAATGCAAAAGTATTCTAATTTTTTTACGAAGGATCAATGCAATTTATGTAGTATTTAGAATTTTAGAACACTCACATGTGTGACACTTTTGTTTTCTTTACAAACCAGATGTGTACATGTCAACAGCATGTGTATGGTGCTACGAGATTCTACCTGAGAACTCGAGATACAGCAGAAGAGCAGTGAACAGAAATAAGCTAGCAGTAATAGTCACACTACAGGTGTTATTCTAAAGGTCTTTTTACATTGAGAGGGGGGTTGTGGCAGTGCCGGCATGCACAGGCACAGTTTTTCCCCTATTCTGCTTCGGACATTTGAAGCCAATCTAGCCATAAATGCAATGGAATCCATAATAATACAGAAGTCACACCTGTAAGGCTGCTCACCAGGCTCAAAAATTGTTTTGAACTTTCACAGGACTTTAAAAGGGTTGGCAACCTCTAATGTAATGTATAGAGATAACCTTTGTGAAGTATTTCAAAAACTCAATCTGTTTCAGATCTATGTATTGGGAGGGGTATTAATGTGCTTATCATGATCATCATACCTCGCTGTTTGAGCTTATGTGCATAATATGAATGTGTTTATCATTGATGGGGTATTTTCTGTTTTTGCACTCAGAGTTTGTTGCTTTTTATTTGTAAATAGAGCAATAATATGCCTTAACCACCAGTGCGACCCCATCTTGTGGATTATTGCAGCAAGTTTGAAGGTGTGCTATTGTGTTACTAAGCCAGATATAAACATGTTTATCTCCCAATTGCTCCTTACATATATATATATGCTGTATACATTGTGCAGTATCGTATATTATGTCCTATAAACAATATGATCTAGGCTCAAACTAGTACCAATGCAATGCTGACTGCGACACTGAATGTGTCTCTAAATTCCATAAAGCATTTTAGGAATATTTGACCTCCCTGTGGCACAATCTGGATGAGGAACAACAAAACCGCCTGCTCCAGCTGCCGACCTAATAAGATATTGTCTATGGAAATCCAGCCACAGTTCTACAGTCATTAGGGACATTAAGCAGCAATGGCTACAAGGATGGCTACTGTGACTGGAAATAGATCTGTGCTCTCTTGCGCTTTGCGTGCACACAGGTCGCGTGGTGGATCCACAGGTTACAGGGTGTGGTTGGGTTCACGCATGCACAATAGAGCACAGCACTTCCAGTCATTGTGGCTGTCCTTTAAAGTCTCTATTTTTGCATTGGATGGATGGTGAATGGTCATTTTTGGGAAACCCTGCTCTGCATGCTAAACAGACCCCTCTCTATTCTATCACACCCTTCAACAAAATGACAACGAACAAACTAAGCCATAGATATATGGTTAACATGGTTAATTGAGATTCTTTAGTGTTTTTACAAAATAAACATATGCTGTCTTTATAGTTATTTACTATGTTACTTTACAATAATGAGAGGTAAAAAGGAGAATTCTATTGAGCAAAAAATGCTAAAAAGATACAGTTAGACTACATAATACAAGCAGGTTTTATTCTGGGAACAAGCTGCTCTGCTTCCTGTTTCTCCATCTTCCTAAGAACTTACAAACAACAAATATAAATGTAAATACATTTACGATTCAACAGCAAGAGTCTGAAACCATAGGAGTCTCTACATATATATTAAAAAGTACATATAACCAAAAACATGTTCATCATGCATACACGTCATACAGTACATAGGTGCCATTTAAAGTAGTAGGTGGGGATTTTGCACCACCCTTCTCTGAAACTGCTACTTTATCGCACATACAGTGTAAAACTCATATATGAACATGTTTTTGGTAATATGCCTTCATGGGACAAATTGCTAAAACCCATAAGAGACACAAACTACATCAAGGTACACACCACCTATGATTCTTTCCCTAGCTACTTCCAGTCCACAGCCCAGACCCTCCTTCATATGCCACATCCCAAGATGCACTTCACTAAAAAGAATGCCTGGAAGACGTCAGAGGAGATGGCACTTCTATATAGATAGTTGCATCCACCTGTTTTGTGTGTTGTGCATGTGTGAATGTGTAGGTATTTTTTGACAGTGAAGAAATATTGATGTTAGGAGGTGTGAATCCAAACAATGTGAAGGCCCCAGTGTGCTTCAAAAGACGAAAGAAGAAAATAAGAATGAACAGGCCAGTGAACACAGCTTAGAATCATCCTTAAGATCTGTCCTCTGTCTTCAGATACCTCCCCTTGGCTCTAACCGGTGCAAATATCACATGACGTTGACATTGCATCACTGGTGAGGAGCCAGTGGGCAGAGCTCAACCAGTCGTGTGATATTTGGACTTATTACAGGTATCAGAAGAAGAAAAGACAAAAGCTGTGTCTCTTTTCATGGAACACATCCTTAGAGGCCGCAGCCCTGTACAGGCCATATCCTGCAGAGCACAGAAGGCTCAGTTTAAAATCGACTTTAAATAGAGGACGTCAACTTTGAATTCCTTTATGTGATTTATCTTTATTGTACATACAAATTAGTATTACTATTATTTTTGTCTCTAGGAAAGGATACACCAGTTGTATCCTTTAAATTCTTTCAGATGGAGGCCGTGAGTATGGCCACATTCAAAGGATCCTCCTATATGGAACAGTCAAGTTGAGCGACTATGACCCAAGCAGTCTTTGAAAGACAACTTCAAAGGATGTGTCCCATGAAATGAGACAAAGCTAAGAGGGGACCTGCACAAAGAACACAGATGGAGCCTGAATCACTGTGTCTTGAGCCATGCAAGGTTTTCCCTGAAAGTTCTACTTCTCATAAAGCCTACTGGGGCCTCTAACAGCCCAACCTTAGCCTAACAAAGTAGAGACCAAAATGTTAAAATTCACTGGGACCCTGAGAATGGGTACTGGAATCTCTCGAGCCTCTGTTGAAAACTAGAAACAAGTATGCTTTGTGCGTTACGTAAAGTTCACTGATGTTTCTCTGTTGAGTTCTCAAACCATCGGTTTAAGCAGCCTTAGTGAAAAAAGTTCCAAAAGGAAGAGATTTCCACAGAAAATCACCAAGCATTTGCGATTAATACAACTATCTTGGGTGTGTGTTAAAAATGTTGTGCTCTTTATGATTTTTCAAAAGAAGCAGCATAAAAACAACAGGCTTAGTCCTTGCTGAGATCAACTATGGTTGAGGTCACTGTGTGTGCTGTAAAATGTACAGTAGATTCCAAAAAACGCTGGAAACAAGATATTAAAATCTATGTCCATGCTTCCATATTAATGTGGATGAATTGTTTTATGGCCACTAAACTATTCCCACCTGTCAGAATCAGTATTACCACAAACTGCATATATCCAGTACAGGTATAGTAAACCCTCCTCATCTATATGTCAGCAGCGATGCTATAAAACAGACCCAGCGAGCAGAATCAAAGAGAACATTGTGTGTCCCTCCACTGTGTTACCACTTCGTTGCTGCATGCACAAAAAACACACATGCATGCAGCTTCCGACACAATCAACTGTATCTCTGACTTTAACTGCATATGAAGATGACATATACAAGTTTTACAAAAAAAAATTAAAGGATAAACAAACTGCATTATTAAATTATGTGAAATAAATGAACAACCCACCTACACGCAAAAAATCTTTTGGATGATGACCCAATTTCTTTCTTTCATTTTCGTCTTTTAATTAGAGATAATACACGGATAGATAGAAGAGGTTAGGATAGATATAATAAGCCCTTACAATATGTAAAGGTCTCCAGCGAATGGGATCTCCCCCACAGAAGACTGCGGGAAAGTGGGGTGAGGATGGAGCATAGGGAGGAGAAGGGAGGAGGAGGAGATGGAGCGGCATTGGGCTGTGCCCAGCCATGTTGATAGAGCTGGGTGCCATCTATGCACTGGGGTTGGGGTTGTTGTGTGTGTTGGTGGAGCCATTGCTTCCTTGGATGGTGAGGCTGATCTCATCCTTCCTCTCCTTTTCCTCTTCCTTCAGCTCCTCCTTCTCCTTGAGGGGACGGGCCTCCACAGTGTCTTCAGAGGCCATTGGTGCGTAGCGACCTATCCGGTGCTCCTGCAGGGCAGGACCCCACTTTGGATGTGATCGGCATGCGTTCTTCAACCGCTAAGAGGAAAGAGACACAGCATTAAGAGTGGGATTTGTGGGAATTGTGGTTTACTTGGGGTGTTCACAAAATCGACCAGAAATATGATTCTGATTACACAGGTTGTGTAATGTAGAAAAATTAATTGCCCTTTGCAGTTGGTTTGGAAGCACAATCTGATTGGCTAGAACCCCACAACATTTTCATGCCTCTAATTGGTTGATGTCTTTTAAGCACATGTTTTGGACAGAGTGAGCTTGAGGGCTATATAGGGAGCTCAACCCAACAGGCTTGTACAAACACACAGATTTGTTTGTTGTGGAGAGGACAGTCCCTAGATGTTAAGGACATTAATTGTAATTGCTTGAATTATTTGTGAGTAGTCTTATTGACTTTTCAGACTTGACTTTTGTTGTTCTCTGAAGGAGCAGATTCACAAATGAAGATTTCCTAACCTTGCGTGGAGTGTACTCACTTGGGTTACATCATGTGGGAGCTGGTTTTTATCTTCAGACTATGCATTTGAAATGAAACTTATTTGTATCTGGATGCCTGACTCGTACTTCTTATTATGCCTAACCATGTTAGCAAGGTGTACTGTAGTGCCTTACTGCAAGATGCTGCTGTTTCCATGTTGTGCAGCCAATCATAAATTGGTCAAAGGGCTGAAATGCTGAGATTTTAAGCATGCAGTCAAGGTATAACATTCATATATTAACCCCTTCTTTCAGCAGTATCACATACTACATACAACTTTTCACTGTGGAATAAAAACTTGAATTTGGAAGAATTATCTTAATATCTTATCAAAGACTATCTTTATATCTGCGGTATGTCACAGCAGAGATATTACTGAAAACCACTCTGACAGAAGCAACAACTGCAGGAGGCACTTTACCTCTCTGAAGGTAGATCCTGGGGATCTTGAGATCTTGTAGAAGGCATAGACTGGTATGCAGACCACTGAGGACAGGGCCATGGCAAAGCCAATAGCAAGGGACCAACCAGGATACACGTAGTTGTTGTAGGTGATGGGTTTGTACTGGATCACCGTGAAGATCAGGATGAACTGCAGAGTGACACGGCAGAAACAATGTTTACCTGGGAAAGTGCTTCATCATTTCGAACCACTGTTTCTAGATTTACTTAAACACAGTAGCTTCTTTTCATGTTTAACCCTCTGGGGTCTACAACTGTCACTGGCGCTTGGATTCAACCTGCATAAATCTTGTTATACTAAGCTCATTCTGTCACTGGGCACACACACAATACATCATCAGGGGAATCATGCTGTGGGTGTGTATGTGTGTACACTTACAGAGATAATGACAGGAGAGATGAATCTCCAGCAGACTTTGAAGAAGAGAGGAGGTGGGAAGCCCAGCATCATCTCAACATCTTTGAAGTAGTTCCTATGACCTGCAACAAAATTATTAAATCATCAGTTTTCACATCCTCTGACTCAGTGGTTTTGCTACATTTACATTGTCAGGTACAAGTGATTCAATTCCAATTTATTTTTCTCGCAAATGGCACATTTCAGATATGTCTTGTGAACAAGTAAACAGTAAAAAGCTCATGGAATCAGATAATCTCAGATGGGTTTTGGGCCAGTTGCAGAGGTGGAAACAAACTTTATCTAGGCTTGTTCGTGCTTGGCAGAGGTACGATCTCTAATTAACGCCCTTCTAGTCTTCTTCTGTTACGGTTAGTGATTCCTAAATTTCCCCATTTCATTTCAGAAAGCGCCTGAAATTGTAGCTTTAGATCAATTGTGCATGTACAGGCGTATAAATAGGATGCAAATTGTGAGCATTCAGCTGTGGCTTATACATGTACAGCAGGTGCAGAGAACAATGTGACAGCATAATAAGAGATAAAGAGAGAGTATTTCCAGCCCCGCACCACTTTCGCAAAACATGCCATGAGGCAGCATTGTGTGTCAGACAGCTTGGGCTGCTGTTAGTGGGGAAATTGTTTTCTGTGCCTCCTGTACAATTGTCTCTATGTAGTTGCTTAATGTTGGGGTATAATAGCAAATTTGGATGGAAGCTCTTCTTCTTTTGATTCTGACATACTGAAAATGAGACAAAAAACCCAGTGCATTCTGTACTTGCTTTTTGTGTCTCTTTGTGAACTTTCCTCTAACTGCCAGGATCTGCTTTTTTGTTTACTGTATCATTAACACCACAAAAATACAATGGTTGATTCATAAATTGTGAGTCTAGCAGAGAGAGAAATACGTTGGAGGTGTTGAAGTTTCATTTTCAACAAAAGCTACCTCCATCTAGGCTTTGAATTATGCTGGGAGGGCTCATATTCATAGCAGTTCTTTTCTTGGCTGTCCATAAAATCCTCCACAGCTAATATGAATTCATCATCTGAGACTAAATGGGTACCAACAAGGGCTGCACAATATAGGAAAAAGTTAACTTAAATTTTCGTGATAATATTACTATATATTTTAAAAATGGTTGAAACTCAACATCATTTTCATCATATTACCATATAACAGAAGATGGATGTACATTTATATTTGTTATGACCATGTGAAAAATTTGTACTGCATTTATCATCACAGCTGATGTTATTTGTAGAATACAAAACACTGTTTTCTAGATGCAGAAACTAAGCAGAAAATTGGGAAATAAAAATGCAGGTGCCAGGACCCTGTCCTTTCAGGCAAATAAAAGACAGCTTCATTCCCCAGCTTGGGTCCTTCCTCTCTACTACCGGAAGCTGCTTTGCATGCAGACCCCAACTGCAAATTCTGCTACTGTTTAGTAGCAGAAAGCTAACAATAATCTCCCTTTTAACTTAATATGCTGTGTTTGAGTGTTTCTGTACTTGACGATATATTTTAGCACGAAAGGAAAATGTTACCATGATTGTTGGGGTTAGTTAGCAATTAAACGTGTGTGTACCCAATGAGCTGAGTTGTTCACTAAAGGAGGGTAATTTTTTTAATTGACTGTTAGCCCAGTGTCACTGTTTGCCAGCCGTTTTCTGTGTGTCAAAATCATGGATAGCAGCCAGAGAATACATAATCACTCCACGTGGATCACGCTTGACCATCTTGTATAACAGAGCCTTGGATACCTCTGGCGCTAGTATGTTAGAATCACTGAGGGATATTACTTCTAAAATAAATAAATACATAAGTAAACATCAAAGCCCGTGCTCCCTTACTTATGTGTTAGGCTCCGAACTTATCAGTCAACCCTACTAGACTGCAAACTACAAAATTCCATTTTTGTCAATGTTTAAAGGGTGGGGTTTCAAGTCATCATTTTACCATGAGTCCAGAATATCTACACAATTAACACGTATACATATTTTCCTCCTTACCGTAAACATACATGACGCAGATGCACATAATACAGGAGATGATGACCAATGAGAAACTAGCAGCATAGTTGTCCATCAGTAGCAACCAATAGATTCCTGCCTAAATACAGAAGCACACAACAAGTCAATACCTCACCTCCATGAGAGAACCAAGG
This sequence comes from Lamprogrammus exutus, assembly GCA_900312555.1. Lineage (NCBI taxonomy): Eukaryota > Metazoa > Chordata > Actinopteri > Ophidiiformes > Ophidiidae > Lamprogrammus > Lamprogrammus exutus. The sequence goes on from OMOW01096467.1 coordinate 14,227, forward strand.
AGACGTGTGTGCTGTGTGTTTGTGTGTTGGGGTTGACCTGAGTTGTGAGCGGCACACCCAGTAGGAATCCAACTACGGCCACTGACAGTGTGACTACAGTCTTATTCCTGATGATCCAGTCTGTACCGATCTCATCAACAATGGCCGTCACAAGCGTCTCCAGTAGGCAGAACTGTAAGAACAGCAAACAGAGTTCATCCAGAGTTCATACCTCCACCAAGGCCCAACATTCCTCTGATTTCCCTCTTTTCTTTGGCCAATGTTACGTTCATTACCTTGAAATCAGATTTATGAAAACAAATTATTATGGAAATTTATAGTAAAGTGTTACTGCAGACATCATCTTATGAACTAGAGGGGGCACTCATTGGAGCGCATACCTCCATACTAAGATCACTTGATAACCTCAACCTACATTCAAAAACCATATCTTTATCGATAGTTTTGAGCTATTGGAGAAAGGCAGTTTTTCCACTATGATAGCTATTCTGAATTTAGTCCCACTGATTGATCCTGATGAGAACAATTCCCATTTCCAGGATTCTGAACACGTACCTTAGTGTTAACTGGGTATTAGAGCATGAAATTGCAATTTGACTGCATACTTGGCCTGTGACGTGAAGATCAATCATGTATTACAGACATTATCTTCTTTGGCTAGAGATCCATAACAACAGAATTATTGGCACCTCACTGAATCAGCATCCTCTTGACTATATGCTGGTGGTAGTACTATGTTTCAATCCCTATTTGGTAGTGCACAGTGATTCTATACACGTGCAAACACATTTCAGTCCACCAGATCCTCATCAGTATATTTACCAAATCATACCTGTTGGAAGATCATTCGGGTTTTTAATAATTGTTTTTGTCCAGATCTCTTCACTGGTTTTTGAGAAATTAGCCAAAATGAAGAAAAACAGTCTGTCTCACAATCAGTATATTTACAAGCACTTCAAAGCTTTGATTATACTGCGATCAGGGAAAAATATACTTTTTTTTTTCAAAGGGCATGTATAGATGAATCATAATAAATCGGTATATAACTTTGAGTAATCCTGCTAACAAATGGACAAACAAAAAATCACGGCAGAACTGTTGTCCTGGACAAGATTTGTCTTGTTCAATTGTTGTTATTGACCCACCACTTCTGTAGATTCTTTAAATTCTTGCTCTGCATTGACCCATCGTAACTACTGGGATGAGGAGAACATGTAAACTCCACACAGAAAGAACAGTACAGGATTTGAACCCATGACCTTCGTGCTCGCACTAACCACTGTGCCTGGCTTTATTTGTCATGTATGTCTGTTGATAGTCTATTGTGCTTGATTTTGTTTTGTTGAGACTGCCTATCTTGTCTATCTTGTAAAGTCAAGGAATCATTTAACATTTGTAGGTCCATTCCTGGATCCGGAGACACGCAAACATTTAATGGCTCTTCCCTCCACATATTAGCAAAATCGGTTCAGAACTTTGAATAATCCTGCTTAGGAAATAAATTCCCAACCAACCACCAAAGAGGACTCTCGTGAAATTCATGCAGATCGGAAGAGCACACGTCTGAACTCCA
>OMOW01096467.1:15819-29757 GCA_900312555.1 Lamprogrammus exutus
TCTTTCCCTACACGACGCTCTTCCGATCTGCAAACATTTAATGGCTCTTCCCTCCACATATTAGCAAAATCGGTTCAGAACTTTGAATAATCCTGCTTAGGAAATAAATTCCCAACCAACCACCAAAGAGGACTCTCGTGAAATTCATTCTGGCCAGACTTCTTCTCATACACATAATCCTTGCCTCACCTGAGTCCCCAGTCCCAGAAGGATGAGCATGAAGAAGAAGAGCAGAGACCAGAGAGGTGAGATCGGGAGCAGAGTGAGGGCTTCTGGATAGGCCACGAACGCCAAGCCGGGGCCGTGGTCAGCCACCTCTGACACTGGGACATTCAGGTGGTGTGCCATGAAGCCCAGGATGGAGAAAATGACGAAGCCAGCATATACGCTGGTGGCACAGTTGGTTATACTGATGATGATGCTGTCTCTGAAAGTGGAAATGAGAGAGAAGAAATGATTTACAACAATTAAATTGTTGGAAAAGTCTGATTGATGAACTACCTTAAATGTTTAATTTAAAATAATTGGAACTGCTGCTATAAAAGTACTGTCCTGATGCACACAAGACAAAGATGAGAGAAATCTTAAATTGGTGTTTGAAGATACAAAACATTAAGAAGACAGTGGAAGGCACCATTACTGCTACAAGCTCATTGTGCTCTCAAAAGCAGTGTAGCCATTAATCCTGCCAATTCGTGAAATTTCACTGAAATAGTGTCAGTCACTTCATGAGAAAACGAACCCTTAACCGGGCTGAGCTTGGTAAGCTCATCATTATCAGACCAAACTGCTTTGTTTTAGAAGCAATGTCGTCAGAAAATCAAACCCAGAAAACAAACAATGAACATCGTGAGCAGGATACATTTTTGGCTTCCCATACAGCCTGTGGCACAACTTTCGTGTTACACACATTTAAAGCACGTAAGTAGTCAAAATTATGGGTATCCATCTAACAAAATGTTAAAAAATGACGTGTAAAGAAGACCAGTCTTAATTTAATCAATGAAAACATTCGTCAATCAAAAGAGAACTGAAACTGAATTCCTTCTCAGTGGAACTTGACAATAATGTGACGAAAACAGAAACACCTCAGTGACCATGTGTTTTCCCTGATATTACATTAATCCACTACGAGAGGAAGTTGTTTCTGCAGGCAAGTGTAGACTAAACCAGGTGTAGACTGTAGTCCAGCATTGGTCAAGATCTACTATACACACTGGCCATAGTATTGAGACAGTAGATACTTCTATCTGAATACTAACCCTCCAGACTAGGGCAATTTTTTCATATACTGGTCCCTGGTTTGCACTTCTGCACTTTTGTCACTAGGTGGAGTTGCAGGAGTGCAGAGGCTGACTCCACAGGGACCGAAGAGACAGAAGTGAAGCTGATAAGGCTGCTGTACAGCTGTGAGTGCAGATAGCACATCGTCAAGCTCCTGGCACAGGAACACATTCTATCCCCATCCTCCCTCCCTCCTGACAACCTCACTCTGTCAGCACATCAAGCTCAGCAGAATGAATGACATCTTCTCCTCTCCTTATCTTCTCATTAACCTTCTCTCCATCTTCTCCCTCACTCCCTTGGCATTCATGCCCACTGCAGCCAGCTTCTTAACATGAGTACAAAAACCATTATCTCTGTCCCTCCTGGTGCTCTAACTTATCGCACCTTCCAGCCTTCTGTTTTTAGTCCCCAGCTCCTCACAGTGTTGCCATCACTTTCTGACTCAGTGGTGGCTCTGCGTTCAACCAGCACATCCTAAAACAACTCTCCCTCCCTCAGTCTCTTTTCTCTGTACTGAACTCTCATCTACCTCTCCTCTTCCTCCCCTTTTCTCCTACAATTCCTCATTTTCTGCCTAGCTTCTCTGATAAGTCCAACTAATAAGATGTTAGTCAGTGTTGCAGCAGGTGTATGCTACTCTCCTCGATATGCCCTGCTTGCAGAGTCGCCTAATGCAGAATGGCTGAGAAACACACGCCATTGTAAAAATCTGCATATCTCTGTGTGTGCGCATGAGTAACATTAGCACAATCACAGGGGGACAACATTAAATCATGACTGTCGATAAAATTAAGCTGGATAAACTCAAACATACTTTGTCATCAAGCCAAGAACAACACTGGGCACTGGGGAAAACTCACATCACTATCCACCAGGCACATCGGTCAATTCCCTCATCAATCCCCTCACCAGCTTCTCACCTGTGAACATATGGGTGCAAAGCTGGACGAGGGGTCTGTTCCTAGACTTCCACTGGTTGTTGGTGTGCCTGCATGGAGGTTTGAATGTCTTTCATGTTACCCTCACAATAAAACTCAACTATGGTGGGTAAAAGGAGTAGCTGTGTCATGGATACAGCACGTAGCTCTCCAAAAGACAACTGAGAACTTAAAGGTGCGTTTCACATTGCATTATCTTTTCAAATTTTCTGTTGTTTCACATCAAGGGAGGAGAACATATTTGGCACCATTTTTAGCTCATGCTCCTGTGTAGGTACTTGACAATTGTTCAAGGTGGGTGGACCTCACAAGACTATTTGACTGATTGGTCAGATGTAAGCTTCCCCCTGCCCAATCAGATGGACAAGTACCTTTTTGGGGGGCATTTTCTCAGGATGTTCACACAACCGCAAAAATTGCATTGATTCCCTTCATTGCTTCTGTTGTGTGTGGCACAGACATTTTGACGCACATGGAAATTACACAGTGCTTCACTGTACTTGAAGCTCGATGGGAAATGGCTCAAAGAAATGGCTGGGGCAACCAAATAGTTTCTACTCTGGATAGTACAGATAAAGCAGTTCCTAATTTAATTCTGAACTTTACATATTGACTTTTTGTTGTTCCTGCTTTCATCCCGCCATGTGGAAAAACCGATGATGTGCATAGTGGTTAGAGCAGCTGCTTTTGTGATTGTGCCTTTGGGTTGACAGCTTGGACCTGAACTACTTTTTGATGCAAGATAACAATAAACATGCAATAAAAATAAAAAAGAGTTAGCAACATTTCACCAGTGTAGAGTCAGTATATACCCTGGTATTTGTTCAAACCCTGATGCCAATTTGGCTGGCTGTCTTCCTTTCACTGCTGCCAACAAAGACACAGGTGTGAGGAGAAAACAACTTCACACCATTTTCATGCATGCCTACACCTGGCCCCTGTTTATTTTGTCAGTTTGGGCTTATCACTTTCACTAACTGCCAGAGTTGGGAGCATGTAATTGTTCTGAAAGGCAGAAGTAAGTCTCAAGTCTAACGTACTAAGTTTAGAAGGTCTGGCAAAATACAAGTCAGGACTGCGAGTCCAAGGGCTAGATTTACTAAGGGTTTTGCTGGGCTTTTACAGAGGGTAACGAGGCAAATATCGTTTGTACATATTTACTAATGGGATGCATCAGGGCTTTGCATTGGTAAATTGAGAGAAAAGCCGCAACCGTAAAATTTGCATGTTTGGGTTAATGCATATGCATTTTAGAGCGTTCTGATGTCAAGCCGCAAAGAATGAGAGGAGAGAATGGAAATTAAGGCATATGGCTCGCTATGGATAATTTATCATGGCTGGTCACCATTGCGGCAAAGGTAATTGCCGTAACTATGATTTACCGTCTTTGAAAAGCAGGTGTTAGCTTTTGCAGCCCTAGATTGTAGGCATATCAGCTGTTGTCATTCTTAGGAGGAAAGAGTGTTTCTGAAAAGAATATCGATCGATTTGCTGCTGCTTCTTATTTGTAATTTTTTACCTGCAATATCAGCATTTCAATTTCTTGTTTTGTTTTACATTTTATATGTGAAACAGTTGAACAGTTTTGGGGAGGTTAATCAGAAACAAAGTAATCCCTTACAATTACTTATGACTCTCATCTACTTGAAAAAGCATGATGGAATGGCACTCGAAGTCGGAGTCCAAATTTCTTTGGCATCAGTCAACATGGCAGCACCCAATCAAATCACATAAAGAAATGAAGACTTTACTGAACTTATTAAAATATATAAATCTAAAACTTATAATTATAGATTGTATTGTGAGGTAAATGATGGAAGATAAAATGATTAATCGATTGAGAGAGAGAGAGAGAGAGAGATTCTAATGAAATATAATTCACATCTAAATTTTGCATGACCTGAACACATTCATGAAGACAAGAGACACCAGGACAGACGCAAGAAGTGTTTTAAATACCGGCAGTGCATGCAGCGACGCAGACATTTGTGGGATGGCAATATGTGTCATGCTTGGTAAATCTGGCCCTATAGTGCATTCAAATCACCTTTTTGTGGCTGTGCTCATTTACATAATCATTATTAGTAAATACCCCACTAAATTGTAAACATGCGGCTGGACAGTAATTTGCATCATGCTTAGTAAATCTGGCCCCAAGTCACATATCCAACACATGTCATAATGTGCTCTATATCAAATAGAATACCAGGTTTATCATTTGTATTTCTAATCTTTGTATTTTCTAATAAACAGAAGACAATTCACATAATTCTGTCTATAAAAACTTATATTTGTACAATTGTATAATTTGCAATCTTTAGTCTTGGGAAGCTATCAAGTCTTTGTTGAGTTGCAAGACTTTGTTGATTGATCAAGTCAGCACATTTGTGACTCGAGAGCAAGTCCAGTCTAAGTTATACAACTCGGGGCCACATCACTGCCAACAGCCTGTTTGAAGAAACACGTCCACATGTCCTTATTCATGTTCTTACGTACCAACCTGAAACAGTTGTTGTGGAACTTGTTGTAGGAAGCCATGGTTATGAGACCACCCCAGGCACAACCCAGGGAGTAGAAGATCTGTGATGCTGCATCTCCCCATACCTAGAAACACACACGCCATGCATACAGTCATAAGCAAAAGGATGAAGGAAGCAGTCCGTCTTGAAGTGTTATCCTCTTGGCCACATCACACTCATGATTCTCTATGTGTGTAATATCTAATCATCTATGCGTTTCTGTGCCTGAATAAGAAATACCTTTGCGTCAAGGACCATCTGCCACTGTGGAGTCAGGTAGTATTTGATGCCATTTATGGCTCCATCCAGGGTGATGCCACGGATGAACAGGATAGTCAAAACCACATAGGGGAATGTGGCTGTGAAATAGACCACCTTAACACACACACACAACACACCCACACACACACACACACCCACACCCACACACACACACTTCAATGAGGCAGTTTGGAATTTATACACGAAAATAATATTTACTGCCCAGTCCTTTTTGTGATTCGTGAGACCAAAGTGAAAGAGATGCAAAAGTCAGGACTTTACATACATGTGAAATTTGAATGTCATGCAAACACAATAATGTGATCTAAATTGGCATAAACAGAGGCAGGGAGATTGTCTTGAGTTTGAGTTTTGATTTCTTATATCTAGTGGAGAGAGAAACCATGTCCAAAACAGAATTTCATTTGGGTACTTTTCATAGGGCAAATCTATAGCTTCTCAGTTCGGGAGGATGGGACACTTATCTCTGTTAGCAGCCCCACTTTGTGATATTGACTTTACTTAGAAGTTTATTTCTAAATCCAACTCACTCATCAAGAAATGTGGGAGTTTGCAGATGCCTTTGTTTTTGTGTGAAGACAGAAATGGCAAGAAGGAAAAGCGTAATGTATGACTCTGCCAACTGGCAAGCCTGTGCATGTATGCATAAGTGTGTGTCACTGACCTTTCCAGAGGATTTGACGCCCCTGATGAGACAGAGAAAGACAACAACCCAGGACAGAGCAAGGCAGCCGAGGATTGGAAGACGTACCTCTCCCAAGTTGCCAATGTCATCAGAGATGTTCAACACATAATGTCTGAGAGACGGACAGAGACGCACAGAGTTTCAGATGCTAAAATATGTTACATATTTGAATCTGTGACCTCAGTACAGACGCTTTTCTGACCAAGGGGATCAAACTTTTAAATAAGTAATAATCTTTTCAGGTTTACACTTATACAAATCAACTGAGTGAACAATGCTTCGCTTAGCAGGCAAAAACAGAAAAGACAAAACTTTACTCTTTATGGAGGGGACAAACTGAATAAACATGTCAGTACTGATGTGTTCTTGAGTACGGAATTTCATTTTTTTGTGGACAAAGTATCTTGACGGTCTATGGACCTAGAAGTATGCAGACGTAAGCCTTGACTAATGCATGAACACATCCACCTTTGTGTCCCATCAGTACACAGCTCATGGTGGGAGGAACCGAGTCCAGTGGACACTAAAGCATCTTGTCTTTACTGGGACAAAGAAACATAAACAGAGCCCTTGGCAATTTGGGTTAGAAGCTTTTGTTGTAACCCTCTGGCTGTAGAAAGAGCTGCATAAATTGAAAAATGCAGTTACTATGACAGTTTTGGCAGCCGAACATTTGAACTAAGTATCACAGCTTACAAATAAAGGATTTATTCATTAATGCAATGTGATACTGTTTTCATATTCAATAAGCAAATAAATTAGAACATTCCTGAGAGTGCTTCTTGGAATTTGCAATCCGTTAAAATATCTAATGATAATAGAGCTGAAATTAAATATGCATTAAATATCTATAATCCTAGACATGTTGAAAGGTCTCCATCCAACTGTGGGCCCATTCAGGAATCATTCAGGGTTTCCCCCCTCTAATTGGTCGCCTGCATGCAATACTGACAATATCTTAATAAAGGGTGAGTCACATCAAATTTATTTGTATAGCCCAATATCACATACAATGTCTCAAAGGGCAAAGGTGATGTGACACACCTGACTCACCTGAACATGCCTGTAGGAATGAATACAATATTGTGCATAAACACATAAACAACAACCGTAGTCTGTACAGATGAATACAAGCCTAAACATTATGGTTTAGAGACTTGAAATTGTTTTGTTGTAATCCGGATTAGAGCTTGTTCTTGTCATAGCACGTGGGACATGATTGGAAGTCAGAAAGGAAAAGAACTGTTCACCTGAAATTTTCTACTAGGCAATTTTAGAATAAACTCAGGATGTAAATACCAATTGGAATAAAACAATGATAGCAGTAATGTAAAAGGAGACGGTGAAATCTAGCTCGGGCCATGTGCCACAGACACCTGAGGCCAGCAGATAAGCTGTTAGTCAGGATAAACCATACAAACATGCCCCTACCCACTTTGTTTAATCCATACTGGTATTTACCAACCAACAGCAAGGTCATTACCAAAGCTGAATAGCACTGGGTGACTTAGTCAAAATATGAGGGTTTAGTGGCGCAGTAGCAAAGCAAACAGCCACAGCACGTCAGTTTCGGTCCACTATTAGCTCTGCTTTGTCACCATTTGTCTTTTTCTTTTGTTTAAGGTGACAGGGTGACACTGATGATGGCATGACATTATATCATCTGATCAGCAAGATGTGTGTGTCTGAATGTGCATCACTCCATAGACTGAACAATGGTAACCAACAAACCCCAAGACAAACCCCCATAGGGGTTTATTTACTGCCAGGTCCGTAAAATTCTTTCAATCAGGAACATGCTCACACTGCTGATGTAAATGCGCCCAGTCACAGTCTACTGAATTTAAATGACAGTCACTTACAAATGACCTGATTCTGTTTATGCAATAACACAAACACATTGCACAACACATTTTGGAAAATGATGAAATAACCAAAAACCTTTGGAAAAGACATCAAATGTTTTTAATAATGATCGTTAAGTTACAGCCAGATCCTAAAAAGGGAAAACAATTAAGATATTTTATTTCCTGGACATCGGCTCTCACTGGACAGTGACGTTGCTATGAGACTCTATCTTGTGATTTGCTATTCTCACAGAATTACTGATTCTACCACAGCTACTGTCCACACTTTAAACTTAATTCTTAGTTAACTGATTCACATTATTCTTTATTATTCTCAATATGTGCACTAACCCACTTACATTTGCGTAACAAGTTCAGTTTACAACGCCATAGTAGATGTGAAGTTTGATTTACTTATTATACTGTGGAAAAATTATGAGAGGTCACGCAAACGTTTTGGAAATTGACAAATAAGTGCATAAACCCTGCCCCTAAATGAAAATAAGGATATGGATGGATATTTGCATTTTACTGTATGTGACCTACACATATTATAAGGACGCAGTTTCCTTCACCACAGCAGTTTGTCAACAATAACAATGATTTTCCGCAGCTATTTGAATAAATTTCCCTTCTCTCCTCAGAAACTGTACAGTCCTGCACAAGAGCACCCTGGAAAACATATTTCCTTAACCCAAACACAACAACTTTTCTCTTTGTTACCAATGACAAATGCTAGAAAAGGGCAACAACCTCTTAGTGAATCAATCCCATAAAGTGTTTAACTAAAGCTGACGTCACTGTCCCAAAAATCCCAGAATGCCAACCAGATCTAGACCAAATATTTGAATGCTGTGTGCAAATAGGAAGCATGTTTATTTCCCTTATCTTATGGGTACAGGTCAATTTAGACTGATATGTCTAGTAGGTACACAAACGGAGTCCAAAGAAGTGTGCAACTTGGCAGAAAGTATAAAACAATGTTTGCTACAAAACTGATGAGTGCTTGACCAAACTTTAAGAGACATTTGTCATGTGAAACAAGAGACATCACACATGTTTTGTAGTACTCCCGTTGCCCATGATTTACAGATGTAAATGTGAATATTTAACCACAAACCAGTTTTCAGTTCACTATGCCTGTTTCATGTCACCATAAAAACAGGAAATGAAAGAATGGAGTTTCTAGCAGTGCCTTACTTCCAGTACTCCTCACTGGGGCTGGTCCTCTTGGTGTGGTTGACTGCCTCAGAGACCTCGGCCACCAGGCTGCTGGTGACATTAGCCAAGCTTGCGTTGAGCGGGTGGTTGTTGCTCAACACCCCTGTACAGTCTGGCGTATTCCAGGGGTTGTTGCAGTAAGTCCACGGCAACAGGTTTGTCATGGACATGAAAAAGTAGTAGATGGCAATGCAGATGACCACATTGTAATAGATCCCAATGTAGGTGGACACCACCATCATGCCATAACCCACACCTGGATGGAAGAGGGCACAGGATGAAGGAAAACAAAGAATAGGGACATTAAGTCGTACTCTTGTCACAGTTAATTAATTCAGTGGTGAAGTGACATTCATTTTTGTCTATACAGTGATTAAGACAATAAATTGATTTTCTTCAAACGTCATGTATAAGTTTATGGGATTGGAATAAATCGAAGTATGTTCACTTAACAAACCAAGAATATGCATTTGAAAATCAATTTATAAGGCTTCTAGACTTCATAGACAGAGTAAGACACCTCTGTCTATGAAGGCAGACTCTCTTAATACTCAGATTTTGCAACGTGTCATGTATATCTGAAGAACGGCTAAATCCTATAAATTGATTCTGTCCATTTATCCTTCTTACTAACATTTTTACCTTGATCACAGTACAGAGAAATGATTTGAGTGTAGTTTGCAGGAAAACAAAGTAACTGAATGCAAGGATGGGGGGTTGTACCTTACACAAACACACACCAACACTGACCTTTGAACATAGGGCTGATCTTCCAGACTCCGAGGCAGCCCTGGCTAGCAAACTGCCCAAAGGAGAGCTCGAGGAAGAAGAGAGGAATGCCGCAAAACACCAGCATGACAAAGTAGGGGAGCATGAAGGCACCTGGAGGGGAGACGCAATAGGACAGAGACTCGCTGTGTTTTCTAGGTTTCTTATTGGGTAAAGGCAGGGGCGTTGAAGAACAACAAGATGGCAAACAATTGAGCATTCAAAAGCATCTGAAGTAAAGAAAAACATCATGAGTTTCCCACTTTGTCATTTTGATAATGTTGGACTCGAAGTATGGTTCAGCTGCCAAATCAGCCCTGGTCCCTTTGGTGGCAAAACAGATAGTTCCTGATAAACTTTGAAAATACTTACATGGGAAAGGGTGCTATATTTATTGTATCTCTCGTTCATTTGAAGAGATGGTTTTGCATAACCTTAAGAAGGTCAGTAAAACACAAGCTTGGGGAATAACAAAGTACATGCAGCTGCATTACGTAATCAGGATACAAAAACGTAACTATATTCTGTTCACAGTTACAGAAAAAAGATGATCAGATTACTGAATCATTTAGTAAAAATTGGTATCACCAGCAAGCCTTAACATTTGCCATACATGAAATTGACAAAGACACAGCACATGTGTAGACATGAGTACCAGCTGAAAAGTGGTCCGCTTCCGCGTTGGGGAGATAAAAGTCAAACAGCAGCAAATCAGTGTTGCGTAATTGTTACTTGTTCTGAAATACATTTTTAAAGTAATCCTCCGAACCTTGCTCAAGCCCATGTGTGAGCAACGCTGGCACACTGTGTGTACAAGGTTAAGCCTTATTTAAAACTGTGTACAATCTTTTCCTTAGGCTGTAGACCATAATTCAAGTTGATCAAGCAAGTAAAATTCCAGTGCTATGGGAAGTCCTACATGACTGTCTGACAAAGATGAATGTGTGGAGGCACCCGACATCAAGAAACAAAGTAAACCTGCCAATTATTTGAACTCTGAAGATGTCCTCTAAGTGCTAACAGTACAGCTGGATGTAGGGGAGATGAATCCGCCACATTTTACTATTCAACATATAAATGATCCTTAGAAAAAAACTTTAAAATAAACCTGCAGTAATGATGACCAGAAAATATAGTAACAGCAGTATATGTATTAATATAATATATATCTTTGAGACTGTTCTACAGTTGAACCCAATGGAAAAACATGTTAAAGAAACATATAAAAAAATGTAATAACTTAAAGGTACTTCTTGACTTCCCAACAAAATAGTAATGGAATAAATCTGTGGTGGATACATCATCTATTAAAGCAACTCTGCTTAGTTTAAGTCAGGTTTATGCAAACACAGTGATGAAGATTTATCAAACCAAAAAATGGTTGGTGGTCAGATTATGATAATAACATTAAATCAATATATAAAAGCATAGTTACCTCTGCTGCTCTGTTGTAAGTATGTGTGTGCGTGCGTGCATGCGTGTGTGTGTGTGTGTGTATTTTCGTAAGATTGTCTTCATGTGAACTAGGTCAGTACAACCAGCTGATACAATTTACTGTATCACGTAATTCTTATCGTTTAGTATGAGTTGCTGGTAAAACTCAGCTGTCTACTTCACCATTTCCCACTGTGTATGAGCTTATGCATGGCCGACAAACATTGAGTCCTTGTAAGGCAGTAGAACACCAAGCCAAATATTTGCAATGTAAACATGTGAACCGAAGGTTTAGAGTAAGCGATAGATGCCCTTGACCAAAATGTAAGGTTTTCATTGGTGCTTTCCCATAGGATACTGTTTAATTAAGAAAATCTGTAAGACAAATTTAGTCAAATCCAGTCTAAACATCTCCAAATCACATCAAGCAGGTGTTGTTCAAGGGAACTGGCCTCTTCAGCTCTCAGGAGAACTAAGCACAATTTTCATTTTTCAGCAGAACTGAAGAAGCCATTTGGATGACTGGTGAAACATCTTCAATCCCATACAGCAAATCAAGTTGTTTTAAATTACTATTGCTGGATATCCAATGATTTAGTAACAACATAAACACCTCCTAAATATCTAATTGTACAATATTTTATCTGTGCCACCTGCTCAAAAAAGTTACATGGTGCTGCTTTAATGGAGCTTTATCTTAAAGGTGTCTATTTACCACATCACCACCCTACCACTATACTCGATCTGCCCAAAACAACCCTATGTGAAGATTTAACTGAAGTATTCTCTCTGCAACTTCATTGTCGGATTTCTCAAAGGCAAGAACCTGTACGAAAATACAGTTAATACAGTACAGCTGTATTATATTGATTAGATTTATTTGTCACATACACAAACATAAAATGTATTGTGTGCAGTGAAATGCTTTATTGTATATTTGTTTGTTTATATCCTTTAATGTATTATGTCTGCTTATTAGAAATGTGACGCAGCTGTGGCAGATTGATCACAGTGATGCCAGTGAAAATGATGATGTAGTTTCACTCTGATCGTACATATTTGAGTTACACATTAACTTAAGGGGAGCGGTTGAAATTCACGCAGAGAAGGGGAAGCACACCCGGGCCTAGATTTCCCTCAGATGATGATATGAATGCAATAAAATATGTTTGAGTTTTGCTTTGACCCATTCAAACAACTATATCACTCATTTCAGTCTCCATCTATCTACTGTATATGGTGGCACTACCCTGTGGTGTAGTACATACCCCCTCCATTTCTGTAGCAGAGGTAGGGAAACCTCCAGACGTTGCCAAGACCCACAGCATAGCCGACGCTGGTCAGGACAAACTCAATCTGGTTGCCCCAGTTCCCCCTCCGGGAGTTTTCATCCTTCTTCACTGGTTCGCCTGGAACTGCTCCGTTCTACAAGAAAGAGAAGCAGAGAGAGCCAAAAGTCCACTTCAAGTGATAGTTTGTGAATTTTACATATACATTTACAGGTATTTGCTGCATCCTGCGAGTGTATTAGATCCACAAAGTTTGACTCATCAATTCCTTCCCTGACGGAAAGAACACACCGGGAGAGTGCTGTTCCAGAATGACATTTGCCCAAACAACACAATTTGAGAGGTGACCCTAAACAATAAAAATGTTTTGAAGGATGCACAACAACTCACACTTTTTCAGAACTACTTTTTTGGCTGAACTGCGCTCTGGTGCCATATTCATGCACCTTAGGTGAAACGAGCACCTTGTTTTTTTTTTAGTTCAGACAAAAAAGTAGTTCTGGCATTTAGCGAGCCAGGGGAGTGCAAAGATAAACATTCTCTGACATACGTGTGCTGTTGGGAATCCTTCAAAATGTTTTTTCAGTTTTGCATGCCGACCACAATGCAATCTGTCATTATCTGGATATTATAAAAACACATTAATGCAAGGTGTAAATGAAATTTGTATTTCACTTACTTTAGAATAAGAAAGTGAAATTCAAGTTTTCAAATAATTTTAGGAAATCAGTGTGGGACGGCAGGTGTATGGGATAGCAGATATCATACACGCCTGCACACACACACACACTTCTCCCAGAGGAACAAATAGCTGCTAACTCAGAACGAGACATCTTGCTCATAAGCAAAAATCTCAACAACAAAACCAAACACAATAACTAATAAAAACCTCCATATTTTGCCCCCAACGTGTTGCAGTTCATATATGAGGCCGCCCAAAGCGAGACTAATGAGACAAAGGAGGAAAATATGGAGCGAAACAGCAACAACCACATAAAACACACAGCTGGAAGATCTTCCTAAAGGCGCTGCAGTTTGCCTTTGACTCTGGCTGAGTGTGCTGAGCATCCTTGACCCTTCTTTGTGCAGGTGTGTGGGCTGCAGGTGGAACAGACAGTGAGATCTGCTAACACATGTTGTTGATGAGAAGTTGCTGAGAGTGACTCCACGGTCACAACAGCATGCATGTAGGAACGTCCAGCAGTGAGCCTGCCATCACAGCGGGTCACACATTAAACTGTCTCTGTACAGAGTTGACTTTGGAAAGGAAACTGCTGTCTCAAGCTCTCTTTCGCTCTCTCTCTCTGTCACACACACACACACACACACACACACAAACAGTGCAGCTGTGAGACATTTGACTTCCCCTTATAAGCATCCAAGCACACATCTTCACAAGAGACACACACACAGCTTAAAACCTTCATACCATCTGAGACAGATGGATGGATGGATGGATGGATGGATGGATGGATGGATGGATGGATAGATAGATAGATAGATAGATAGATAGATAGATAGATAGATAGATAGATAGATAGATAGATAGATAGATAGATTGGCCAGTCTGGGACCATTAGCTGTACAATTTATTGTGGACCGGCTGACGAGAATTACGGACTGGTTCTGACATTAGCCTCCACCTTTTCTGGCTGATGTTACCTACTT
>OMOW01096604.1:0-12738 GCA_900312555.1 Lamprogrammus exutus
GATCTAGCGCAAGAGATTGGCTCAAGCGAATGAATCTCCACAAAAGTCAGGTAACAACTACCTAATGTCATCGTTAAATGATGATGTACCGACAAAGCTAGCAGCTACATAGCTATTCCTTACAAGTGATGATAATTTTTTGGATTGCAGTGATATTTCAAGAAGACTATTTTCTATAATTACATGTGTCCTCAATCTTATAATCAGTCATGCAGCCATCTCCCTGTGCTGTTCATTATGATTGTGTGCACCACACCAAACATGGACAAGAGAAACAAAAGAAGTGAGATGTTCGAGAAGATAAGGAAGAAAATAATTGTCAAGCATGGTCAAGGTAAAAGCCACAAGACTATCTCCAAGCAGCTAGATGTTCTTGTGACCACGGTTGTTAATATTATCAGGAAATTAGAGGTCCATGGGACCGTAGCCAACCTCGCTGGATGTTGTCACAAGAGGAAAATTGACCCAAAATTGAACAGAAGGATAGTTCAAATGATGGAAAAAGAACCAAGGAAAACTGCAAAACAGATACAAGCTGACCTTCAAGATCAAGGTACAACTGTGTCTGGACGTACCATCCGTCACTTTCCGAATGAAAGTGGGCTCCATGGAAGAAGACCCAGGAAGACCCCACTTCTGAAAGAGAAACATAAAAAAGCCTGACTGGAGCTTGATCGAATGCATGTTGATAAACCACAATGTGCCTGATAGAATGTTTGGACAGATGAAACAAAATTAGAGCTTTGTGATAAGTCACACCAGCTCCATGTTCACAGAAGAAAAAAATAAGCTTTCAAAGAAAAGAACACCATCCCTACTGTAAAACATGGAGGAGGCCCAGTTATGTTATGGGGTTTGCTTAGTTACATCTGGCACAGGGTGTCCTGAATCTGTGCACGTAATCAAAAAATTATCAAGGCATTCTGGAGTGAAACGCTGCCCAGTGTCAGAAAGCTCTGTCTCAGTCAAAGGTCATGGCTCCTCCAACAGGATAACGACCCTGACAGTGGAACAAACTATAAGCTGAGAAGTGTAGAAGTGCTCGATTGCAGTGACTGCCTCAAAAGGGGCTGCAAAATATACACACAATGACAATTAAAGACACCTGTGATTTTACTTAAAGAAAAGTCTGCTTGAAATATCACTACAATCAAATTATTTATCACTTCTAAGGGTTATTAATGATTTTATCCAGGCCATTTAAAAGAATTTTATTAAAATAAAATGTTACATTGAAAATCAAAAGCAAAGTGTCAGTTCTATTAAATATGGAATAAAGAATTGTGTATGCCGATTACTTTTGTCAGTTACAATTTATTAATTTTCTGCTTCTTCTTTTTTTTTATAAGGGTACCAACACTTTTAGCCACGTCTGTATTAAGCCATAAACAGGGAATGTTTTAGATTATGCTGATGTCTAATGTCGCCTGCACTCCAGATGTTGCTATTTGGAAGACGACAGGCACATTGTGTTTTCATGGCTTCTGAACTAAGAAACTGTCTCTAATAAGTAATAACTGTGGCTGTGATTTCAACCCTGAGATCCGCTGTGATCGCCTGTAGGAGCAAACCGCGTTCATTTTGCCCCCATGAATATATTATTCAGCATGTGAACTGCAGATACATTACGTAAGGTAGATGTGTGCTGAGGAAAGAGGAAACAGAAGTGCCAGGGTAGCGGAAGTGGTACTGCCCTCAACGATACGCGCAGACGGAGGACGCAGGCTGCATCATCCAGAGAAAAAAGCAGGATTAAAAGTCGCTAATAGTGAGTGCAATGATGTCTCACTTATGGATAACGCGCCAGAATACTCGTTTTCATACGTGTCCTAATGTTATACGAGCTATTTGAGCATTTCTGGCGGAATCCTTGTGGAGAAGCTGTGGTGTTAGCGTATAACGGATCGCTGGGCTAGTGAAAGCCTCCTTAGCTGTTAGCGAGCTAAGCAGCGCTCGGCTTCCATGACACTTTGTTCTGACAGGCTCAGCGGCCTGGGCGGGCCCTGTGTTGCTGCTCAGAATCAAGTAATTGCATACGTGAAACGTTTCAGCATTTGATTTTGCCTTCTATATATTTTCTAAATTGTCAACCACTGATAACCAGCACCGCAACCGCAATTTCTAAATGAAAGTCGGTCATTGGTTTTGTGGGCCTAGTAAAACTGACGTTACCGTTATATAGCGGTACATAACACGGACGGTAGATGCGTAATTGTTGAGCCATTTTCTTGACGTTATCGCGAATAAATCAGATTAGTCCGTATGGAAAACTGCCTGAACTATGAACGTTGCCAACCTAAATACTGATGACGAATCAAACTCGTTCGCTTATGACGAGCTAATGTCAGCGAGGTTAGCCTGTAGCGTTGGCTATCAATAAAGAGGGCCCGCAAACCAGACCGAGGAAGGCTTTGGCTAGTGTTGCAAGCGTCGGTTTTAGCAATATTAAATGAACCTCTAAAAGCATAATAAATTCAACAAAACCTATTATTATAGCAGTTGGTGGTTAATAAATTTAACCCAGACCTCTGTCAGACACCAGTATATAGTACTACACGAGAGAGCTTTCATTTACAGTATTAGCGGAGTATGCTAACATTAGCTAGATGATGTGTATAGTTGACCCACTTGCCAAGAGGCCCAATTCGCATTGCCTATTATCAGCTTCCGTTAAGGTCCAGTTATTATCCTGGCCAAGACTCTCCATAAAACTGCTCCACTAAAGGGAAATAATATATTTGTTCAAAATTCAAAAGTATTCTAAGCACCCTAATAAGTGTAATGTAAGGTGTAATGGTTGTCCTTGTTTTGATCGACTCCTCCTAATACTTTGTTTGTTTTTATCTTTACCAGTCCAGAAAATGGACAAGAACGAACTGGTACAGAAGGCCAAGCTTGCTGAGCAGGCTGAACGCTATGATGACATGGCTACTGCTATGAAATTGGTGACAGAACAAGGTGGAGAACTCTCCAATGAAGAGCGGAACCTTCTCTCCGTTGCCTACAAGAATGTGGTAGGAGCACGCCGTTCATCCTGGCGCGTCATCTCCAGCATTGAGCAGAAAACTGAGGGCAATGACAAAAAACAGCAGATGGCAAAAGAGTACAGGGAGAAGATTGAAAAGGAGTTGCAGGACATTTGCAACGATGTGCTGGTAACATATTCTGATTACATATTTAGATCTCATTGCAGTCTTAAATTAAACACACATGTTGACTGTTCTGTTCTTGTGACATGAGCTGTTCATCACATAACTGAAAATCTCTCACATATTGTTTTCAGGAGCTTCTGGAGAAAC
The DNA here is from genome assembly GCA_900312555.1 of Lamprogrammus exutus. NCBI lineage: Eukaryota > Metazoa > Chordata > Actinopteri > Ophidiiformes > Ophidiidae > Lamprogrammus > Lamprogrammus exutus. The sequence continues at coordinate 3,300 of OMOW01096604.1, forward strand.
ATCTCATTAGTAATGCAAGCGCTCCTGATAGCAAGGTGTTCTATTTGAAAATGAAAGGTGACTATTTCAGATACCTGTCCGAGGTTGCATCTGGGGATTCCAAGAAGGGTAAGTAGGGAAATTAAGATTACCATGGTAATTTTCAGTTTCTAAGAAGGTCTCAGTTAACAAACTTCATAAACAGCTACGTGGTGAAGCCCCACTCACATCTCCGGTAGATGCTGTGTTACCTATGCTGTCATTGTATTGCAAATAATTGTTTTGCTTACATATCTGTTGATCTTCCTAAAGGTACAGTGGAGAATTCCCAGAAGGCATACCAGGATGCCTTTGATATCAGCACCAACAAGATGCAGCCAACACATCCCATCAGGCTTGGCCTGGCCCTCAACTTCTCAGTCTTCTACTATGAAATCCTCAACAACCCAGACAGGGCCTGCAGCCTGGCCAAGGGGGTATGTACTTAGCCCTAAAGCTGCGATTTTGAACTTTTTCCTTTACATAGTGTCATCAATAGATTCAATGTTGTTTGCGGTTCCACAATTCACAGGTGTAAGATAGATAGATAGATAGATAGATAGATAGATAGATAGATAGATAGATAGATACTTTATTAATCCCGAGGGAAATTCAGGTCAGGGGGAAAGGAATTATAGTTACTCCAGACCCAATGCAATACAGAAAACAGATAACATATATAAAAGAACACAATAGTATAAAAAATATATACAAGAAATATATTACAAAAATGTCAACTTTAAAAGCAGCCGTCTAAAGCCAACAGCCTCAATAATGCTGAATAATGCTAAATGTGCATAGTACATCAAGAACATTGTGTTGGGTGACAACAGTGCAGTGCAGCAATTTTGATACAATGCAGCAATTTGATGCAATGATAGGATGGGTCAAATGCAGAGGGCACTGATATTAGAACTTAGATAAATTTGTTAATAATAAAAAAAAGGCTCATGATTGTAGTGTTATTCGCTACAAACCTGTAGTTGGCTTATTGAACCCCAACTTTTACCATTTTTAAAGATCTGATGGCCTAGGCAACATTGGCAATTATCTAGCACAATCTGATCTGTACAATTTGACTGCTGGGATCTGATCCATTCATCAAAATGTGCTTATCTAGAAATGATTGCTGTTTATTTATTATGTTATCATTTTGTCAGTCTTTGTGACTGACGCAGAACTCATTTGAATTACTGATGCAGAGGGTGCAGCCAGAGTGGACAAGTTGATTTTTTTTTTCTCATTATTTTAGGCATTTGATGAAGCAATTGCCGAGCTTGACTCTTTGAATGAGGATTCGTACAAAGACAGCACCCTGATCATGCAACTACTAAGGGACAACCTGACTGTGAGTTATGGGCCCCACACCATTTTTCTCCAATTGACAATGATACATTGCGTAACAAATCACATTTTGTTATATCCTATAATAAATCTGAAGAAACTCATTCACAATCTGTCTTTCTTTCTTTCCAGCTGTGGACATCAGAAAACCAGGGAGATGAGGGAGAGACTGGTGAAGGGGAAAACTAATGGAATTGCACTGTTAATCCACCTACACTCTTATCTTAAACACAGACAGCTTATATACATCCCCTCCACTCCATCAGCCCCACCTCCTTCTGTATGACAAGCAGCCTGAATTGCTCCTGACCAACCAGTTTACCCCTCTCAGTTCACTGTGAGGTGACAGGGTTATTTTCAGTTGTTGGCGGATTCAGTCATTTTGTGGAAACGTTGTTTTGGCTTGTGAGTCCATGTTGCTATTGTGTTAGTGTGTATGCGTTTGTATGTGGTGAGAGAGGGAGTGTGAATGGATATGAAAAACTGCGTGTGTGCATGTGCATGTGTGTGGTAGGTGGGGGGCTTGTGAATTTCAATTGTCCTTTTAATTCCTTTGACCCGGCTAGATTGTCCTGCATTTTTAATCCTGTTTTGTTACATTTATTTTTTGTGTTTTGTCATAATATTTACAGGTTATATTGTATGGTAATTAAAATGGCAGTTTATTTTCACCAGACACTGTGATGGTAAGTGTTCCATTCGCTTCACAGCCCAAAATTGTTTGCTTTAAAAGATCCAGATTCAGTACAATCCCGTATTCATTTAACTGCAATTCTGCTGTGGGCTCATACAGAAAGGGGGCAGGCTGTATTGTGACACTGACATCTTGGTGTAATGCTCCTTGATCTTGTTCACAAATTCACAGTAAAGTTTTACGGGACCCCTGAAATTGTCATGTTAGAGTTCCTGAAGCATAAGACATTCCATGTTATTAGGCTTTTGGAAAGACAGTGCTTTTTTTGAATTAAGTATGATTTGTCTTTGTAGTTTTACTCACTGTTCAGGTGCTGCTTAAACTCAGTACAATGAAAATTGTATGTGCTTAAATGTGGTTCCATGTATTTTGCCAGATTGACTATCATCTGTATGTAAAACCTGAAGTAATCTTTTATTGATGTTAAATTGAAAATGTCTTACCACACTGTATCAAACCTGCTTGCAAAATATTCCTCTTTAAAGCGGTTGTTTTCTCCAAAGTATTCGTGCCTGGCTTTCTCTTGCAACATCTTGTACTTTTATTTAGGTGGCAGAAGCTGTTTGCTTTTTGTTTTATGCATTTCAGAAAGAACGAGTTAGTCCAGACAAATTTAATTTGGTAAATCCTGACTTCAGTCTCTAATAAGGTGCAATGCTGCTGTTTAAAATGGTTTATATGAGTAATGGCCTCAGATTAGATTTATATTGATGAGGCAAACTGGGAAGGCAATCCCATCACCTTGGAAAGAAGCTCAGTGTCACAATACTATGTATCACCACTACATTCCACATATTGTAGTTGAAGACACCATTCCACATTATAGCTGACAGTCTGTTTACTCTTATGATGCTCAAATGAAATGACATAATCTGTTGAAAAAAATGTCAGTTTATCATTATGCTTGATGAAAATGCAGTTAGTGAATGTGGATCGAAGCCTGTCTGTATATCAGGTATCTCAACTTGCTTTGTTTTTACTGACAAGTCTTCTGGCTAAAATTTGCTTCTGTAACAGTCTGTTATTACCCAGTGCACACACGTGGTTGTGAAAATTTAGAATAGCTCTAGCAATGATGAAATGGAGATAAACAATGGTTGGTGTTACTCTAGCTTTGTGTTAATGTATCTTAAAACCATTCTAGTTTCATTATACATGTAAGAAATAGGAAAGTGTCAAAGACCATTCAGTGAAATAAAGTTTCGTTTAAGATAACAGGCAAAATATGTCTTCATCTTTATTCAAAATGAATGTTCTAAATACGATTCAGTCATGGAAAGAAATGTAACTACAGTAGGTAACAGCAATGAAAGGTGAGCGAGATCAAACTGTTGTGACAGTAGGGTTGTGTCGTGCATTCTCCACCAGTAGGCGCCATAAACGGCTCAGACTGACGCAGATCATGTGTGAACTACTTTCCTTCGCGGAGGGGCATATCAATCACATAGTTGATCGCTGTCGTATCAGCTAATTTAGAAACAGAGCGGAGGTTACAGACAGGTGTTCTGCGGCAATAATTAAAGGAAAATCGTGCGCGCATTTTGAGCGACTCCAGCATCCTGTAACTGAAAATTAAAACTTACCTTCATCAGAAATTTGCCAGTTAAAAGCTGTAAGTAATGTTAACTTCAGTGGGTTTTGGTTGGGTTATTTAGTTCACATAAATAACAGACAATTTTGATGTTCAAACAGATAGGATATTATGTTCGCGTAGGTTAATCCAGGTAAATTAGCTGGCTATGTATTGTTTGTGATGCTAATCGAGATTAACCGACTGTTTTTGGTTAATGCGATAACCGTGGAAACTCTTGGTTAATGTTAATTTACGCGACGCTCTGCTCGTCTTGCCGCCTCCTTTCATTACAGCCGTACCTTTGGTCCACAAAACTTTCACAGCATGTAACTCATTTAGCTAGCTAATGTTCGTTGAATAATGGCGAAATGTTTCTTGTATAAACAACGCACGCAATGTCCATTTTGGTGTGTGGAGTTCACCTCGCACATTAAAATCATAATAACCATATCGACAAATGTTGCTGACCAAATTACACACAGCTTCGATACAACAGTTCTATTTCCTCTAACATTTGCAAACAAATGCTTGCACGTGTAATTTTGAAACGTGAACGCCCATCTATTTCCGGGCATTTAAATCGTGTAAGCAACATTTAAGGAATTATGTTTAAATTTTATACATAAATAGCAGCATTTTTAGGGGAAAGGTGAGCAAGATATTTTGCTATCTACAAAAAAAGCAATAGTTGAGTTTCGCTGTTCTCATTTTGGTATTGAATGTCTGAATGTTTTTAAGGTGTGGTCTACCTTTACTTAAGTGGTACTCTGGTGTAATTGTCTACTGCATTTAGGATTACCCAAGACATTATATAATAGCTTAGAGATTGTGTTGTATTGAACCACTTATGTAAAGTGTACCAGTTGTGCTCTGTGAGAAATATTTGGGCTCGGTCATGTACAGGATGTTTCAGTACTTGTCTCTTCCAATACTGGTAACCACTTTCATAAGAAATTGCTCACCCTTGTGCAGTTTCAAATCAGATTTTTTAATGGGGAAAGCACAATAGTTTAAGAATCTTAACAGTAATGAAAATCACTGGGTTGTTGGAATACTCAGAACTGATTTTTCTTCTTTTCTGGACTAGTTGCTCAAGATGAACAGTACTGGACCATCGTATCCTCTTAGCTCTCTGTATGTTGGGGACCTCCATGCTGATGTTACAGAGGCCATGCTTTACCAGAAATTCTCTCCTGCTGGGCCCATCATGTCAATCCGTGTGTGCCGAGACATCATCACGCGCAGATCTCTCGGATATGCCTACATAAACTTCCAGCAACCAGCTGATGGTAAAGTACCCCTTTTGGTCAGATGCAGTAATAATCTGATGTGGGGTGTATAAATCCCTGATTTATGCACCTAAGATCATTTCTACTGACATTTATTTGGTTGGAGCTATCTGTTGTATTGTAAAACAATATTGTAATACACAAGTAGCCACTGTGCAATACTGTGTTACCCAAAAATGGTGACCTAAAACGACAGAAAACATAAAAATTTGAATATAATGTAAATGTATTATGTGTCATATTGTACTGCCGTAGCAAGAAGAAACTGATCACATTGACATTTGCTTATATATTCAGTCAACCAGGTTCTAAGATGCCAAAACTAAATTTTAAATTATGAAATGGACCTGTTGTGTAGCTGTAGATGTTTGATTGCTCATTGGAACAGACTTCTACGGTACATTGCTACATTAAAATGATTCCTGCTGCAAGAGCAAAGTGTTCACTGTAATTTGTTTCTGCTTAATAGTGAAGAGAAAAAAGGGAGAAACCACTAAAGAGCTGCTGGTCATACAGTAGGTTGTCATGAGCACCAAATGTAAACCACATGTGCAGTGTACACCAGTTTCCCCTGAGTAAATGTTAAGTGTCTACTTTACTGACAAACCTATTAAGCCACACATTTCATAGTTTATACTTGTGATGCAAAATGATCTATTGGTTGTTGTGAGTTGGCCTTTTCAGTTTGTCATTTAAAATCTCCCTTGCTTTAAAACTTAATTGACATATTTTAAAATCATATTATTGGGTGAAACGTGTGAGATATTAACATGTAGAAATAATACTGCAATAATATAATGATTATAATGATAATAATAATTGTTATTATTAAGGTTTGGTTTAAAAGCAAAGATACAGTGACCTCTAGTGGCAATTAGGTCATTTCTAAAGACAGATCTGGCTACAGTGTAAACCATAGCTGTGTATTAATAAACCACAGCTTCTGATTACACACAAATTGGGTTCAGGAGACCATGTGACATTCCAGTCAGGACTTTCACAATCTTGTATTACTCTAAACCATCGCTAAGCTATTGCTGGTTGAAGTGAGGCAATGGTGTATATACGAATATACTTAGTGGATGGTAATGCTATTACAACGGATGAGGTGAGTAATAACAAGGAAGGAGAAACATCTGTTCACTCAGTGGACATGTGAAAATGTGATTATAAAAGCACCATCTGCAGCACAAACATTTGTGAGGCCACACATCAAATCCTCCTAAGTACAACCACCCAGGGAACCGAGAGGTAACCTTACTTAATGTGTAGTCGTGCTTTAAAAAAACTAAAAAAACACAATAAATATGTATGTATATTCGTGTTAAATGCATAAAAAATGGTGATATTTCAAATTTGGAGAGGGATTTTGAGGTTTTAGTGTCTTCTAATAGATGTGTCTGTGTCTTGTAGCGGAGTGTGCCCTCGATACAATGAACTATGATGTTATCAAGGGTCGTCCCATCCGTATAATGTGGTCTCAGCGTGACCCAGGACTTAGGAAGTCTGGTGTGGGTAACATCTTCATCAAAAACATGGACGAGTCGATTGACAACAAAGCACTCTATGATACCTTCTCAGCCTTTGGGAATATTTTGTCCTGCAAGGTAGGTTGGTTTTGCCCTCTGCAGTCTGGCTCATATGTTAAGGGATCATACAATATTTGCATGACTGTTTTGCACATTTTGTCAATGAAGAATGAAAACCATCTTAGTGTCTTACCTGCTTGTTGTCCTATAAATAGCCTTGTTTATTGATGCTAATATTTTTTGGTATATTTTGGCATGGGATGCAATGAGAAAACAACAGCTCAATCTGAAGAGATTATGACATAAATATAGCCGGGTTCATATTAACTGATATTCTGTCACTCACAGAAGTATTACACTGAAACCTCCCAGGTCCAATCCAATTTATCTTTGTAGGTTGTTTGTGATGAGAAAGGATCCAAAGGCTATGGCTTTGTTCATTTTGAGACTCAGGAGGCTGCAAACCGTGCCATTGAAACCATGAATGGGATGCTGTTGAATGATAGGAAAGTGTAAGTAAACCAAATGCTTTGACCAGTTTTTTAAGCAATGGCCAAATGTTATGTGAGGTTTTGGCAATTGTTAGTACGGAGTATGCATGTTACGTGACCATTACCTTCATTAACGGTTAATGGCCTTTCACATGATCAGTGTCAGAGTGCTTAACAATGCATGAAATATTTTTAAAACGACATTTCTGGCTCAAAAAAGACTAAACTGGGTGTTTAACATTTGTGCCATGTGAAAGCTCTTCAGTTAATCTTGGCCAAACCATTCAACAAATCACTGTGGACTTCTTATAGGTGATTCTTTCCCCATGTTTCTGCTCAGTCTAGAGACAGGTAATCAGTTGGAATCTGTCAAGCCAAAGGCCCATTCCCTGGGGGGGAAATGTCAATTGTCCCTGCGTAGATCAGAGAATTGGTAGGATCTTCATGTGTCTAGGTTCTTGTGTTTATTTTCATTTTAGGGGTATATTTTAAGGAGTATACAGGCAAGCTTGAAAGGAATCCAATATATCCCACACAATGTTTAGTTTGTCTTCACATACTGTGATGTAGCACACCCATTGAATACTATTTTAACATTTTAATTTCTGAAACTGAAATATTTTTTTTGTTTTACATTGTCTATCTTTTATCTCTTTTTTTATTTCAATTCATCATCAAGCTTTGTTGGCCACTTTAAGTCCCGCAAGGAGAGAGAGACGGAGTTTGGCTCCAAAGCAATGAAGTTCACCAATGTATACATCAAAAACTTTGGCGAAGACTACACTGATGAAAGACTGAAGGAAGTCTTTTCTGCATTTGGTAGTAAAACACAATTTTCAGTTCTTTGTCTTTTTTCATGGTGATGGTGATGTTCTAAGCTTTAAGTTTGATTTGAAACCTCCTTTTGCTGCCTAAAGCGAGTCTTAACTTGCACTTGGAGAACATAGATTTGGATAGATTAAATCGTCCTATACATTTTTTTAGAAGTGTCATCTTTCAAATTAGAATTAATCAATCTCCATATATAAGAACTGTGCATATCTACCAGATAGTTTGATTTGTGTGCAAACTTTCAGGAAGGACTCTAAGTGTGCGGGTGATGAAAGACGAAAGGGGCCATTCTCGTGGATTTGGCTTTGTAAACTATGCTAACTATGAGGATGCTCAAAAGGTAGGTTGTGTGAATCTTTTATGCGTCAAGCTTTTTCACTCAGATTGGACTCTTTTCAATGGTTGATGTTGCCGAATGTGTCAAGCACAGATGAGAGTGAGCAACATGTTCCCAAAACGCTGTACTACAGTGAGTGTTCATCATATTGACGTTGAGGTTGGAGCTGCAGAAAAATGTGTTATTTCATTGTGCTGGCAAGTAAATTGCTGCCAGTATGGCACACACATATTCAAGATAACCATGTCTGTTTCTAGATTTGTTATCTCTACAAATTTATAAACTACAGTTACAGGTGTAATGTGGCCTTTCATGAATTTTTCCGGTGACATGTTGCTCTGACATAAAACGTTAATGCTGAAATAATACCTGCATTTCACAGGCAGTCGAGGAAATGAATGGGAAAGAGATCAATGGGAAAGTAATCTATGTGGGACGGGCTCAGAAGAGGCTGGAACGCCAGGGAGAGCTCAAGCGCAAGTTTGACCAGATTAAACAGGATCGCATCCAACGCTACCAGGTGCAGCTGTGCTGTATCATTTTTAAATGGTCATTTGAGGACTTTGAAGAACTGATATATTTTGATTACCAAACTGTTTGTTTATGCATCTCTATTACATCATGGAAATCTTTAAGTTGTAAGGATCTGAACTTTTAATATTATTCATGTTTTGTCCAGTTGTGTATGTATTCTACCAGACTAGTTTAAAAAGCAGCAGAGACCAAAGTAATGTAGTTTGAGTGTTTTGTGTGTATTAATTTATTTGGATTTGATACTTATATCTGTTTTATCAACCGTCTTCACATGCAAAATAGTGGACAAGCATTTCTTTTTGATTTCTAGGGGGTGAATTTATACGTGAAGAACTTGGATGATAGCATAGTCGATGAAAGACTCAGGAAAGAGTTTGCCCCTTATGGTACCATCACCAGTGCCAAGGTAAAGTAATGAACTGAGTTGGGCCGCCCTCTGTAAAATTGGCTTTGGCAATTATAACCATCGATGGATTCATTTTTATAGAAGTTATAAATTGATCAGTTGGTCCAACTGCAATAAAACAAACATAATTAAATGTATTTTCTCTTAATTCATCCTCTGAAAGTGATGGTGCTTACTTTGACTGCTCACACTACTTTTTGCAACTCATTTCATTTCATTCAGGTTATGACAGATGGTGTCCAAAGCAAAGGCTTTGGCTTTGTCTGTTTCTCGTCACCCGAGGAAGCAACTAAAGCAGTAACCGAGATGAATGGGAGAATCATAGCAACCAAGCCACTGTATGTGGCTCTGGCTCAGCGCAGGGAGGAGCGTAAAGCTATCCTCACCAATAAG
>OMOW01096635.1:0-13751 GCA_900312555.1 Lamprogrammus exutus
CTGATGATGTAGCTTTTCAATTCACAACAGACTCATAAATTTGCTTTTTTTGTTTTTTAAAGATCTTTGGATTGACTGTGCAGTCTTAGAAATGGTTCAAATTAGTTGTATGTGCAGGTAAAGCAAAGTAGAAGTTTTATACAGAATCCCTTATTATCAGCACCTCAAATACAACCAATGTTAGGAAGGAAACCACCCTGGTATTTAGATTTACGTAAGACTAATACCTCAGAGGAAACAGCAATGCTTTACACCTTCCAGCCTTTAGCTAACAATATGGTGAGTGCTCAAGACCCTCCAGGTTACAGCAGAATTTCAGCTTCGACATACATCACAAGATAATGGAATTAATTGAATAAATGTGACTTTATGAAAGTGACGAGACAAAGTGAGATAACATTGCATGATGTAGGAGGGGCCCAAAGAAGGACACCACACACAGTATTTTGGTAACATTGGTAGCCTTCCTTGTACACATACAGCAGTACCGTGAAGTGGGTGGTGGAAGATGCCAGAAGACCTTTTCTCTTGCATCATTGTTTCTAATGCCCTTTAGTCCTCAAACTGGTTAGAACCTGCAGTAAGGGAGGAGCTCTCGCTCTTTCTGGTTACACTCCTCCCTGTCTCTTTTCTTTTTTCCCTTTAGTTCTTCTTGCTCTTTACACACAAAAACATGTACATGAGCTATCTCTCTCTCACACATAAACAAACATTTCCAAATTTCACAATTTATCGTTTACCATCTCTCCTTAGCTGTTTACATGCTAATTATCTCATATATGACTCCTTTTATGTCTCACCATTCTCCTTCTATCTTTCCCCTTCTGCATCTTTTCTTGTGATTGTGCAAGACCATACAAGCACCTATATTCAAGGCAACCTCCCTGTCATAATGAATCCTGTTAAAGAGGGGAATGCTAAAGCACGGAATGTCTCCTCTTCAAGAAAGTTGAAGTGTAATCCCAATGTTCTTTGGGATTCCATATCTGGACCCTACAGATCCATCTCTATGTTGTGTCTATGACTTGTCCCCACAGCGTGAGGCCGTTTCCTAACCTTTCAAAAGCTTAATTGAGTCTCTTAATTATAGGCCTGTCAGGCCCGTCTCTTCCTCTCATCTCTCTGGAAGTTCCTGATCCCTCTGAGTCATTAGTTAGCTATGTCAGACAGACACAGAGGCCTTGCTGGCCTTAGTCAGACACTGGAGGTTTGATGTCTGGGCAGGATGAAGCCACACACTGGTGGTACATCTTGGAGTGTAAGACTTTGACACATGTCCCATTCAGCAATAGTAAACTGTAGTTCACTTTAAGTGTGTGAATTAACTGATTTAAAAAGAATTACATTTTTTTTAATGAGTAGAATTGTTTGCTACAGAGCTGCCAGGTTCTCTCAGTTTAAATAAAAACTATGATAGATATTAAACTAAAAAGTGTCTGCAAATACCATTTTCATAATCTTGGAATTTTGTAATATTCCAAATTAACACACAAAAAGTCACTGCTTCCTTTTGAATAAAAACCTTGATAATATCTGAGCCTGATCTCCACTACAACAACTATAGATACAGTAATGGATATATCCCATCTTAGTCAAATAAACAAACATCTGTCCTTCTCTTTCCAGCCACACGAGAATCAGCATTTGTTCATGCTATTGCCTCGGCGGGAGTGGCATTTGCAGTGACCCGTGCCTGTGCTGAGGGTTCAGCCACCATCTGTGGATGTGACACACGCCACAAGGGCCCCCCTGGTGAGGGGTGGAAGTGGGGCGGCTGCAGTGAGGATGTAGAGTTTGGGAGCATGGTTTCCCGGGAGTTTGCTGATGCACGGGAGAATCGTCCTGATGCACGTTCAGCAATGAACCGCCACAACAATGAGGCTGGTAGAACGGTAAGTTTTCAAAAAATTATTTTCATGTTCAACAGCAATTCTTCTACTTTCAGATTACTAACCACCTTTGTTTATTCTTAGTCCCTCAATGACAACATGTTCCTGAAGTGTAAGTGCCACGGCCTCTCGGGCAGCTGTGAGGTCAAGACGTGCTGGTGGTCTCAGCCTGACTTCCGGGTTATTGGAGACTACATGAAGGATAAGTATGACAGCGCATCTGAGATGATAGTGGAGAAACACAAGGAGTCCCGTGGCTGGGTGGAGACCCTGAGACCCAAGTACAACTACTTCAAACCCCCCACAGAACGTGACCTGGTTTATTATGAAGGCTCACCTAATTTCTGTGACCCTAATCCTGAGACCGGTTCCTTTGGCACTCGCGATCGTGTCTGTAACCTGACGTCCCACGGCATAGACGGGTGTGACCTCCTCTGCTGTGGCAGAGGTCACAACACCCGGACTGAGAAGAGAAAGGAGAAGTGCCATTGTATTTTCCACTGGTGCTGCTACGTCAGCTGTCAGGAGTGCGTTAGAGTCTACGATGTGCACACCTGCAAATAAAAAACCTCTGGTGTTCTCTTTTCTCACCAAAACTGCAAAATACTTCAGTCGGTAGAGCAAATACAGGAACGCACTGTACCTACTAGACATGAGAGACTGTAAACCTGTCTGACTGTCCATGGATTCAGTGCCAGACACACTGACTGTGATGCTAAAAAAGAGCCAGACTCTGCCATCATTTACTGGAACAGTTGAGTCAATGTTGATGCCAGAAAGCATTGTGCATGTTAATTGTGATGGTGACGATAACGACAAATATTACAACCACGTAGATATCTGCAGCGATGATGATGACGGATGAAGAGCCCTCCCTCTTTCCAAGTCATAACACGCAGGGACAGAAAAGAGTGTCATGTACTGAAGTAAGAGAACTGTTGAACTGTGTGTCAATTTGACAAACACCATATTGGTGCATTTTTCTTTGTTCCGAGTAGTTACCTTTGTTGAGAATAGCACAGCACTATCAACGCTTTCATGCCTGTGATGCATACAATGAAAATGTCACATTTTCTTTGAGATTTAATTTTCACTTCTTCCATCACAAATTTATTTTGCTAAGAAATAGTGACAACATTTATCTTTTTCTGACATTTTTCTGAAATTGATCTTTTTCTGACGCTCAACAGGATGCATTCTCCTCCTTGACATTATTAGTGTGTATGTTCATATCTGGTTTAACTAACATTGTCATTGTGTGAATGAGTATTTGTTTTATAGTGTTAATTTGTCACTGATGTTTGGGTAAGAATGCACTTGCACCTGAGTGAATGTAGTTATTACGCTGTGATGTGTTTACTTATTGTCATATTCTTAAGCTAGCAAGTTGATATCTGCTTCAAAGGACTAATTTTATCTGAGAAAAGTCATGAGCCACGTCCATTGAAAATTGGCAGAACAAGAAAACACATACAGGTGTATCTTAAAACACCTGAAAACATCTGAAGCTTTTTTTTCTAGCAAGTAGCAACACTTTGAACATCATATAAAGAATGACCAAAGACAAAAAAAAATCTCCAGAAAGCTGTAAATGAATTTGACAGGTCAGCACTTGTGTCACAATGAGAAATATGAAGCATGTTCTATTTGTTTTTATCAGTATTAGCAATGTCTCATGTCATCGGGTGCGGGGACAGCTGTTATTTATAAGAGGGACATTCCCGCTATAGTTTGTTTCATTGATACTCAGTTTTGATATTTGATATTTGATCAAATGGAAGTAAATTCTCCCTGAAAAGAAAACACAAATGGCAAATAAACCGCAAACTAAGCTGTATTTTATAAGCTGTGTATCATTAGCAGATGTAGTAAAATGATGACAAAAAAATTGTGCATGTGATGATTCTCTGCTGTGGTTTCTTGTTCCCTCAACTAAACACCAAGCAGCATCAGTGAAACTATCAATACTTCCCCAACTTTATTGCTGCTAAGTAAAAATAATATATGTGTGTGTTTAGGTCCTTACATACTGTCTTTGTCTATCTGTGTTGGATGTATATGTTTGCATGTATTGATTCTTTCTATGAAAGAAATCTATTATATATATAAATATATATATAGTTTGGAAAAATGTGAATTTTTTTTTTTGACTAATTCCTGCTTACAATAATTCCCATTTTAACCAAATAGACCAAAATACAATTTTATGTTATCTTAGTTTCAAACTGGTTGCTTTTTGTTTTGTAGTCATGATAAACATCAGAGTAAAATTATTAAATTTCCTTTAATTTGAAGATGAAACACAACATGGTATTTATTTATTTGGGAAACTACTAAATGCTGAGACGAGAAGTCATAAAAAATGACTAAATGTGTGTACTCTATTTGACTGACAGTCTTCATTATGGAGGAAAGATGAATTTTTGTTTACAGCCTATGTAATGTCTCAGGCATGTACATATTTCTCAGATTTCAATCGGAAATGCCCACCCATAATAAACTTTCACCATGACTGAAATTATTAATGAACAGCCATAACCATAATACCATAAAAGAAAACTGTAATAAATTACACCGCAACCGTTTCAGTACAAGATTGTCGTTTTATCACTGTACATGCTATATGGTTCTGTATTTGATTGCTTGTGTGGACAATTTGCTTATGTTCTAATTTTTTTTTTTTAATTAAGTCTTAAAATCCAAAGTTTTGTACAAACTAGTTCTGAGTTTTTATGGATTTCTAAATTTGATGTTTTTTATAATTATTTATTTTATTCAATGTACATATTAGTAAGTAAAAGTATATATTTGCAGAAATCCTTTTTTTGAAACAGTGTTGTGACTTGTAACACTGTAGCCTTTTTTACCTCATCTCTGTATTTTCACTGACTGCACACAGGTTTTGTTTGTCCTACTGCCTGTAGTAGATTTCTAAATGTTAACTCTGTAATTCCCAAATAAAACAACATAAACAACTGCATGGTTCTTCTTTCATGGAGCACAAATCTTAACATGGAATTATTGTGTATTGTGACTGGTGAATGATTACTGACTATTGATAGTCTATTGTGGGCTAAACATGGCTTATTTTTGTCACTGAGATCTGCATATTATTTTTTAAAGAAATTTCCAGGAAATCTGGAAATTTACTTTAAAAATTCCTGGATCTGTATCGGCACTAGAATTTAATGCGTTCTGTCCTTTCACTAAGTTTAATCAAAATCAGTTCCAAGTAATCTACAGACGCAGCTCTGACTGACTCAAGCTAAAATCATTTGCGATTGAGGTCCTAATGAGGTTTATGTGGCAGTTTGAAACTCAAACAGGTTGCAGGTAAATGTATGTCTGAACACCTTTAATGCAGCAAGATAATATATAAATAACGCTCAACATTAAATGCTTTACAGATCGCAGGTGAAGGTTGAGTGCTGTTACTGTTACTGTCTTAATGAACTCAGCTGAACTAAAACTCAGTCAAAAAGTATCTCTTTAAGTATTAGAAATATTATAGCACATGCAAATATAAGATTTAAATTTTTCCTTGACACTTGGAGTAATACTTTCAACATGCCCAAACAGATGATTTGTCATAAGAATAGCCAAAAAGTAAAGGTGGATTCATGATTTGATTCTTCAGTTAGAGCCAGAGGGAAGCCAGAGATACAATACTAATAGAAAAAAAACAACAACCTTAGTGATGAAAATTTAAAAGTAGATGGAGCTTTGTGGAGGAGAAAGACCTGATCCCAAGACAGATTAGTGGTCCGATGTGAATAGAGCCCACCAGTGCTCCGGCTCAGTTGCTGGACCCCTGATAGTCTTTGAGGCCTTTAACAATGTCACCACCAGAGGCCAGGTCTTAGTGCTATCTAACCCCATTATCACACCGAAAGATTGATACACACCCCCTCCAGAGTGGAAGAACCACAAAAAGTGATACCCTTCCGTTCTCATTCATGAGGATTCATTTGTCTCTCCACCCCCACATCAAACTATATTTTAAGCCGTCTTTCACAGTTTGTCTTATGAGTAGAAACTCATTACTCGGTATACTTATTTTCTAAGACATTCATAAAAACACTATGGCATTTAAGCTGTCTCCTCATGATGGGAAATGAATGAAGACTTGTCCCACTGCTTAAGACTCTGTTGTGTATGAACTCCTAGGAGCCAGCCAGGCTCAGGTTTAGTTTAGTGACTAGGAGGCTGTCAGAGACTCATTCCACACCTCGACCTTTGACACTTTTCACACCATGTGAATGGGAGAAAACAAGTACAAAACATGAAACAGATCACAGGATGGACAGAAACTCCAGCCCTGCAGCAACGCTGTCCTTTGCTGAAGGAAATGGACCCACCTAGCAGCTTTGTCACCCAAGTGAGATGAACATTGTTAACAGATAGTTGACAGGGGAGGCTACGGCGGCTCCAGTGAGAGAGATGGCGTCCTGACTGTGAGAACTTCGACACGACCAGACCCCAAGTGGCACCTCCCAATAACCATATAAATGGGAGACAATGGGCCTAATTGCAATCAATGCCCTCTTTTTTATTTTGTGTCCTGTTTTTTTGCTAGGGAGATGGGAGCCCTGAGTTTCACCCTGATATGCACAATAGACAACTGCATGCATTTCAATAAAGCAATGTTGTTGTGGGCCAGACCAAAGCAAGCTACGCGGCGGAGTGGTGCAAAGGCCCACGCTGACGTGACACGGTGCAAACACTCCCACACAAGTCACACTTCAGTTTCATCCAGCTTCTGTTTCATCATTCCTGAGCCTTTTTCATGTTTAGACACTTGAGGATGGAAATCAACGGTATTGTTTGCACACATACTCACATTATGTTGGGATGATTATTGACACCTGGCGAAGCTCTAGTACTATGCATGCACAAAAGGAGAGATTTTATTCAATTTTTAAGTTAATTCCAAGAGAATCAGCGCTCGTACGCCCAACTACATGAGCAAAGACTGCAGATGGAAGGAATGCGATTCTCAAAGCTCTTCTTGTGTAGGTCGTACAGAGAGAAGTACAGAGACAGCGCAGTGTGTGGGTATTTCATTATGTAACTGACTTTGAAGCCACTTGTTTTGATCTCTATGTGCACTCCTGTCTGAAATTGGATCACTCCATCGCTTTTATGGCGATCCTTGAATATTGCTTAAAAAATATTATTGGCTTTTCCAGTGTGTCACATGAAAAATAGATGAACATGATAATTGCGTGTGACTGCTATATTAAACTTTTTGGAAATCATTCCCACTCAGAGTGTTAAATGACTTTTATATGTCCCGTGAGTACATCTGTTTCCTAAATAAGAGGATCCTGACAGTACTCACACCTTTATCTTAACACTTCAGCTATTGCATTCTAATTATACATTTACCAATGTGTTACTTATCACACAACACTAATCACTGTTTTCCCAAGTTCTGATAAACTCTTAACTCTTAGTCATGGGCAAAAAAAAGCTCACAAGACCTCTATAGATATAGACATTTTTCTCCTTACTTTAATGGCCATGATGCAGAGTGTGTTTTGAAACGTCTTACATCTGTAGCCATCATGGTGGTATTTTCTCCTTTACAGCCGAGGAGGGGAATGTGCGAAGTATGTCACCTGCCTTGAATGAGGATGATGGGTTATCTCCAAGGTTTCTAAAGAGGACACCCATCATCAGAAGAGATGTGACACCTGTAAAGAAGCCTTATCCCTTTTGAAGTGCCTGTTTGTATTGTTGAGGCGAACAAAGGAATTTTGCCACCTCTGTACTTACAAGAGGACATTAGTCAAACTGGGAAGATAAAAGTGGGGGAAGGGTGATATGGGCCTTACATACTGTGTAGTATGTCTTCATGTGCATGGACATCAGGACATCCCAACCTTCAAGTTTGCTGCTGTAAGATGCAGTCTGGTGGTGATAAGGTCCCAGGTTTGGGGTTGACAAGGGGTCAGACTCCTGACCAAAATGGGGCAAGGTTGTGGTGGAGGAGGTCAGCCAGCTTCTCACCTCTGTAGCTCAGAGCAGTTCAATAGGTAGGATGAGCATGCATTTACATCGACAAGTGGTTTCACTCTGCTTCATGAGATTCATCCACTCATTCTTTCCCTTCTCTGTATGGGGGTTGTCACAATGGAAATTTGATCTATAGATATATCTAGAAAATCTACATCCATATGTTTATATTACCGTGTGTCAACTCAACCCACAATAAGACTTCTCTCAGTACAGGAACTGAACACATGGACTACATCAGTGAGCACAGTGACAGTTTTTAGTGAAGGGAAGTTTGTCTAAGTGAGAAATATTGCAGCTTACAAGTAGAAGTCCTTAAATAAGCAAGCACACAGATGCTTACCATCACCCACCATGGGTACATGCACACTATAATCTGGCAAAAATTCGTAATGTAATGTACTGTAAGACGTATACATGGGCAGAATTGAATAGGCCTTTCTCAGATTATAACATTTACACATTGAACTAATTAAATCCATTTGCATTTGCATAATCAAGGTCTGTTACTCCGAGTAAGCTTACATCGATTGCAATGTAAATATGGTGTTTTTAATGATAGTTAACATCACTGGATTAACTGACACTTTGTCATCATTTCACTCTACCACTGTGCTATTCTACTAATATGTCAAATGACATAACATGTGTTATATATGTATATATCTTTTAAATATATGTATCTTATGTATCATTATAGATATCATTATATTTCTTTTTATGCATGTATATCATAGATACATATAAATACACGCATATATGTATACATACTGTATATAGAAACTGTATATACTGTATATACTTAATATGTGTGTATAGCACCTGACATGTAGACATGTACTGGGGAAGTGTGCCCACATGACAATAGGGCGACTCAGATTCAACTCCTGTTCAGCTGCTCCTTTTCTAAGGCACATGACTTTCTATTATATGTATATACTGTATGTACGATATAGTAAATACATCTATGTAGTGCAATGCTAGTGTGATTGTTTACATGAGTAAATAGATTTGCAATCACAAAATCAGGGTTTTTTTGTTTGGAGTAAGCCAACACCACTTTATGGTGATTTCAATTTAATTGTGGTGTCTATGTGATATTTGAAAGAAAATCAATTTATTGACTTAAACGTCAAAGTGTTTTATTCTTTTCTTTGTATGGACAAAATTGGAGTAGGTACAACTCAATAAACAGAGGAATCTGTATGTAAATGTAAATGTAATGTAATGTGATGTACATCTTAAAGAATGCAAACAAAAAAGAAAGAAACTGTAACAGTGAAAACCTCCGTTTATGTAACACAGCAAAGAACATTAATTTAGTAAATGTGATATTTAACATTTTTCTATTATAATTCTATTTACTATTAGGCTACAGCATATCTTTTCATAACATAACCAACTATCAAGCAACTCAAGTAAATTTGGGTGACTGGGGAATTAGGATCAATTCATATCATACAGCTAACACACAACAATCAAACATTACTAAATAAGTGATAATTGACATTGGCATAGTGTGAATGGAGAGCAAAAATTATGAATAAAAAATGTGTGCCCAAATGTATTCACATACTGGTGGACATGGCCTGAGTGAATGAGATAGGGTATATCAATTACAAGGTGTCTAGCGGGGAAGAGAGAGGGGTTATCATTAGCAGGGACTGGCGCTGGCCTCTGGTAGTTCCAGTAATTACCTCACAAAGGGTGGTGCTTGCCTTCCCACTGCTTTTCCCACACTGCACTGCAGGCTCAGAATTCCAATCGTCCCCAGACCTGCAATCTCCTCAGTTTTAGCCAGCAAATTACTGACAAGTCCCATTCTTCACAGCACTGTAATTGCTTTTTAGTGCTGTTTTTATTGAGGCAACCCCAACCCCCTTGCCCTTCCCTCAATAAAGCGAAGTCAGGGAGGGGGCGAAGGGTTAATATAGATAACATTAGTCCCTAATTGGAAGGTATAGGACCACAGGAAAGTTTAAAAAAATTTGTTTAATTTCTTAGGTTGATTGATTGTGTTTGTGTATTAAACATGTCATATTTTAGTGATCAAGTAAGATGTTATGATGAAAATTTTGGGTAATGCATCCCCAGTGACTGCTCTGAGGACATGTATAAACTTTACCATAGTTTTCAGAGAGGTAATATATCAAGGTCTTTATACGCACACAAAGACAAGTACTGAATACTGAGCATCATGGCTACTTTACAACTTTAATCACTTTGTGTTGCATTTCCAAACCCTGTGTATTACTTTCTCAACCTATTACTCTGTGGAAATCATTAGTCTCCATGTCAATACAAGCTCTGAGCAGAGAAAACATCTCATTATAGGACTTAAAGAGATCCGTAGCATTCTTGGCTCTGTCAAGCTGTTCCTCCTTTCTTCAATATAGTTACTTTCTTTTCACAAAAAGGACAAATTCTCAACGTTCCAATGCCGGACAACCAAACAGTTTCTATTTGAAATGAGAAAAGGAGGAAGAATTGAAAATGGCTGGGGGATTAGAGGATCTAAACAGGATAAAAGGATAAGAGATTCTTGGTGTGATCCAGTTTAGTTTGAAAGATGGAGGGTCTTAACAAGGATTTGAGACTATAGAATTCATTGTGCCATTATTTCCATCCTGCCCAGTTTCAATTGTTTGTACTTTGCTGGCCTATACAAGCCTTGAGTTCTTCACATCCACATGTACAAGTATACATGATATTCAGAATGATATGTGATATATATTTGGTGTGATATGATATGATTTTTTGTGGACATATACAAAATACATTGGACATCTGTGTGAAACATTATATTTTGCTCATATGGTATTGATTTATATATATATATAATAATAATAATAATAATAATATATTTCATATATTTCATATATATAATAATATAATAATATATATTATATTTTATATATATAAAGCTTATTCTTTAGGCATGCAAACAAAACTATATACAATGTCACGAAACGCCATAATACAAAATAAAATGATGAATGGACTAAAATGGATATACTGTACGCTTTTCTTGTGTTTTCTGTCTGTGCATCATATTTGGAATCATCCAGGCTATTGGTGGAGCAGCAAAGTGCCCTTGGGCTACAACCTGCAATTGACTCGAGTAGCAACCTAATTCGCCTGTGCCCTAATGTGTCCATCTCCCTGTCAGTCAGAACCTCTGACCCTGTCGAGTGTGTCAAATTGCTTGTCAGAAGCCTTCAATAATGTACAATGACAAGCCCTCTAATGCATTACCACACGAGTGCCAGCCAAAAATGAGAGGCTGTAGCTTTTCCAGCCTGGAGGCAGACAGGTGCGCTGTCGACAACACACACACACACACAGACACAAAGAAACCTCCCTTTTGAAACTATCACCAGGTAAATTCATAAAATGCCGTCCTAACTATTTATATAACAATTTATTTATAATTATTTTGACATTTTAGTCAACAAAACAGATAAACAAAATACAAAGACATAAAAAGGAATAAACAAATACCAGACAGAGATGAGTTATTTTTGAGTTATTTTTTGAGATGTCACACAGCTCAGCGGTGCCTTTACTTGTATTTAATGTTAAAAAGGAAAACCCTCCCCCATATTTAATGACAAAGTGTTTGTGTCATCAGTAAAGTATTATTTAGCAGTAAGTATGAGAGATCAGTTTTCAGTAGCGATAAAACCCCTATCTGGACCACCTTGGGAGCATGTTGGGTTTCTCTAAAGGCCCACAGGGCCACTTACAATCAGCCTGTCGATGTCAAGGATGCCTGAGAATTGGAGAAATGATATGAGACTGTGTTACAAATCACTGGCAATAAACATGACACCTGAAGAATCCTGTCCCAAATCTGGACACCTACCTGGTTTTGATGCCAGAAGTTTTGGATTGGTTCTGATTGTCCTCAAGGTGTTGCTTCGACATGCTGTGCATTCCAGCCAATTATCTACCCCAAGGTGCAACAGGTTCACACTTTAATCTTTGATGCCTCCACCAATGGGATATAGCTGGATTTAAAATAGAGAACAGGGGTGGGACAACCCTTAAAAACCTGTATACACAGCAAACATGAATCAACTTCAAACTACCCAACTGAGGAAAACAAAAGGCTTTCAAAGAAATACCTTTATCCTCATTATTGTTTCATCTTCCAATGGTTGTAACAGTCGATCTGGATGCTTAAAGCAAGTTTCAAAATGAGATCATCAGAAATAACCTCAAAAATCACTCGAGTTAAATTGCTCCATGAGTTGAATGTAGGTCATTAAAGAGATATTGAGCAACTAATTTGAAGAAACGGACCATGGCAACATCACGTCTAACCGAGTCATCCTTTACCAGCAAATCCAGTTCCCTGGCATGGATGGTGTGTTCTATTTCAACCCTCCCACCTTGCCAGTATACCCACATCCTGCAGGCCAGCATGTCCCAAACTTAATATGTCCCCCTTCCCACACCGGAGGCCCCCCCTGTCCCCTCTGAGAAAGAGCATCCTGGGCTTGTCTCAACCATCTGTCACGGATGTCCCCAGACATCTACCATTTACTCCAATGGCTCCCATAGATGCTATTTGGTGGAATGAAGGCATTACTTGCAAACTGAACATCAAATTAAAATTAAATGACAAATACTCTGGCACAACTGCTCACTTCAAACCATCATTTGGAAATTCATATTACATGATTAGGTTATCAGAAAATCGTGTGAGACATGGTGTCCCTCCTCTACTTGCAGAGGATAAGTGGAAGAGTGACACGTTCTCACGGTTTTGACCGTGGTTTTCTTCTTGCATGATCCCAAAGGCTCCAAAAAACAATTTGATATGTATTTCATACTCTTCACTGACATTCAGCTAGTCTACCTTATTAAATAAAGTTTTCGTGAACGGTGTTGTCAAAATACACGAGAATAGTGGATTATTCAGCAAGGGCTCAATATGGAATCCACATTTCCGTATGTGCCCAGGGCGGAGTGCAAAATGTTATGTAAATCCCTTTAACGACCTTTTCAGACTGCCAACAATCACCATACAAAGGTGATTGGCAGCCGACACTGGTGCACATTTATCCTTTGCCCCAGCCTGTCTCTCACTGTAGCGCCCCCTACTGTGAAAGGCGTGGGGTATGGTGCCCAGTGGCACTTGTTGCCAGTGGATAAAGCCAGCATGGATCCTCTCATGGCAACGATGTGGGTCGTTGTAATAATGTTCGGTCTGTTTCCTGCTTCACACTTCCTTTGGGATTTTGCCCGACCTATAATCCAGTACATGAGACGCAGAGGGAGGCGTCCCATGCCTGTCCATCTGAGTTCCAGCTTTGCTTAGCCCAATCCAGCTACAGCTCCTTTGTACTTGCACAGCAGTCTATTAGTTGCCCAAGGCCCATCTCATAATGTGTGTCCATTATAATCATTATGATGATTAGTATTATTGAAATGTCACCCCATGAACAACAAGCATGCTCCATACAGGTCTAGAACCACCTATCTAAATGAAGGTGACGGCGCCTGAACCTGCAGAGAAGGCAAATCTTGTGCATACACACACAAATCCTCTCTCTCCCATGTACACACACACACACACACACCGTGCACAAGCAATTATGTCGCACTGAACTGTGCCGAGTTTAGAATTACTCCAAAACTGGGTTAAGAGCTGCCTGCATCCTTCCTCGAATTGCCTCCACTCTTTCAGCTCTCACACTCACACACACACACACACACACACTCTCACACACACACACACACCCACACACACACACACACACACACCGCTTCCTCTGCCACCTCTCCACGCAGAGACAATTGCCCTGTTTCTTGGAGTGGAAGACGAGTCACAAAGGG
>OMOW01096653.1:0-10743 GCA_900312555.1 Lamprogrammus exutus
CAAAACAGACATAACAGATACAAAGTAAATGTTAGATGTGTCATCGTGTTCCGATTGCTGACTGGAGACAACTTTTAATATGTTCTCCACTCTTCAGAGACAAGACTGTGTTAGATTAGCCCACCAGATATGACTCTCAATGTCCTATTCAAGCAATGATGGTCACATGTTCACTGTAACCTACTTAGTCAGTGATGATCCTTCAGAACATGCGAAAGATAAAAAGACAACATTTCCTATAGCTCAATTGGCTTGATAGCAGACAGCAGTCGTGCTTGGTTGAGGGGCTTTCGGGGGGAACCTTTGAAATGGCCAAGGAGCCATTTCGGGCTTTAATCTCTCCTGCACTTTCCTGTGTTCTTATCATACATCTTATGGTGCAAGTAAATAAAATACAGAATCACATCCTCATCTTGTCACTCACTTTATGTAAAATTAAAACAATAATGACAATAATGGTGAAAGATACAGTGGAGTCCAGAAATGATCGAAGAGGGGCAATAAGAGAAGTAATGTGCAATTTCATGCACAATGACCAGATAACATGCAGACATACAATTTATCCAACTGTAGGATCTTTACTCACACCTCTCTAAATCTGCATATGATGATGCAAATGATGCAAAACTCATATACGTTCTTGCTTCAAGCTGTTTCAAAGGACAACAACAACAGCTTTGTGCAAAAGTATAGTTTGAGATATTTTGTGACATATTCACAAAATTTATGTCAAGTGTCAGAAAATGTCATTTCCTGCCACAAATCACCACATGTCATGAACCTTCATCATTATCTTCATAAGTGTGAATTTTGAATCAATACAACATATATTATTGGTATATAAAAGTATAGTATATTGGTGAGTACACATATAGTAAATCGGTTTAATAAATTACTGAAATATCCTTTGTACACAACAATGATGAAACCAAGCACAGACTCAGATGCTCAGTGCTAATGTGCTATGCTTATAATTAGTCCACTCAAAATGCTTCCTCAAATAATAATCAATACTTTTCTCCTCAACAAAAGACTTAAGTGACAATAGCACATACTGGACATGTCATTTTCATTGTTTAAATTAGGGAGTAGGAGGCAAGTTTAGGCATAGACCTTTGTTAAGTTTTCACTTAATTGATCCCCCTGAGGAAATCTGTATACTGCATTTGACTCATCCTAACTATTAGTCGCAGAGAGGACAAACTCTAGGTGTATAGCCTGTTGCCTTGATCACAGGTCTTTGATGGTGTGGGAAATGAGAGAAAATTGACCACATGGGGAGAACATACAAACTCCACACAGGACAATGCTAACCAAGGTTAAATAAAACAAAAAGTACGGACCACTATTAATTAAACTGCAAAACCAAAAGTCAGTCATCTGAAAGAATGCAATCAATGACCTAAACAATCAACACAAATGCTGTATCTCCTCCACATGACCCTTTCTCAATTATTTGTGGCACTTTGTGTGTGCACAGTACAGTACAGTCACCTGCATCTAAGACGTCATGCTGGTTTCATAACCTGCTGTGAGATCAGATTGTCCAAGCTGTGTTCACGCTCTGCTCGACCTTAAGTTTCCATCAATGGAAACTTATTCACTGTAGCTCATAGCAGCTTCACCACAGCAGTGACAGCACAAGGTAAACACAGAGTGTGAACGAGATTTGTTTTTTTTTCACTGTCATAGAAGACTTTTTGAAGATTCAGGCTTTTGAACACTATCACAACTTATCTGACATATAAATCATACAAGGAAATTTCACCGAAAAGTTTTATTGCATAATTTCACCTTGTACATTGTGGGTGAACTTTTGGTTTATGCATAAAATATATCTTTTTATTTATGAAAATCTTGAAACTACTACCGAATAAACTTCTGAATACTGAGAAAAGTCCTTTCTATTGTCTAATTCCAGAGTAAACACAAGCAGTGTCCATGTTGTCCATTTTCCTCACGTGTCTGCTCTTCCTGTTCACCCTCACAGCAGCATAATGGAGAACCTCTGCATCCTCAGCCTGATAAGACAAAAATCAATCAATCAATTTGAGAAACATTACAGTGTAACAGTAATATAATGTGTGGATCTGCTTGAGAAAAGCTGTTATTAAAATATTGTTTCATGAAGCTTTTTTTAAATTAGATTTTATTATGTAGTTACTTCACCCACCACAGCGTCAGAGGTAGGACTCGAACCAGTAGCAGCACCTTCAAATACAAATACATGAACAATAAATGCGGGTAATTCTCTAAAAATCTGAAAAAGAAAACTTCTATCTGGGATCTTGCTTACCTTTGCACACAGAGCACAGATTCTTCTTTAACCTGTGCATGACATTAGCCAAGACAAAGAGGATGATAATGGAAACAGTCAATGCCATTCCTAGGCAATACACCAGGAAAGAGAGGTCTGTGGTTGATCCTGTCAAGGGAAAAGAGTCTCTCACTACCTACATTGCCTTTGTGGCTATATATATTTAATGTAATGCTCAATTTGTAACTTATTTAGGGTGGAGCTGTTTTTACATACCCACAATGTCCACTCTTGTTCCATTGCCAAGCACAACTTCGCCACATGAGGCTAAAGCGCAGTAGTAGGTCCCAGCATCGGTGGGGCTCACGGTCTCCATAAGAAGGTTTAAAGTGCAGTTTTGCATGGTTTCTGCACCGGAGAGGTTTTCACACTGTGTTGAGTGTTGTGTGTGTTGAGGAATGATTCCAGACTTAGATACTCCATGTCTGAGCCAGTGGACACTGTAACCCTCTGCACATGGTTCAGCATTTACTGCGCAGATCAAGCTCAGAGACTCTCCAGGACGAATGCTCTTGGATACTGGCTGATTGATGACAGGATGGATCTTGAATGACCTTCTGACATGCAGAAAAGCTCCTTGTCCAAACTCAATTAAGTTGAAGATGACGATCCCACAGTAATA
The DNA here is from genome assembly GCA_900312555.1 of Lamprogrammus exutus. Classification (NCBI taxonomy): domain Eukaryota; kingdom Metazoa; phylum Chordata; class Actinopteri; order Ophidiiformes; family Ophidiidae; genus Lamprogrammus; species Lamprogrammus exutus. The sequence goes on from OMOW01096653.1 coordinate 2,940, forward strand.
TGTTGCCGAATCTAACAGATCAAGGTTTTTGATTGTGAGATTGAAGTGAATCCCTTTTGTATTTTCTACAAAGATTTGAAATTTATCCTTAAACCTGTGATGAATCTCAGGTTTAGCAGTGCCTGCCATCGTTGTCAATATGATTTGAGGTTTGCCTCCCAAAGTTTGCTGGTACCAGGAGAGGAAAGTTACAGAAGCATCTTGACAGAAGCAACTCAAAGTCACCTTGCCTCCAACTTTAGCTGTTATGACCCCACTGTCCTGAGTTACAATTGAGGTCTTGGTAAGAGCTGACACCTGATCTATGTAAAGATAAAATTATATTAATTCTACTTTTACGATAACATTCGAAATGATTCACAAACTGGAAACAGGTCTAAAATACTCACATATTTCGTAGGGGAGGAGCACAAGTAGGATGCAAAGTGGCATCATGACTGAAGATCTGCAGCCTGTGTCCCCTGTGTTAACGGACGCACAGAGGAGGCGAAGACTGTGATTGGCTAAGTTGACTGGTTTGGTTTGAAGTCACACTGCCTGTCAAATGTCAGAACAGAAAGATGTATTTTGATTGTATTAAAAAGTTGTCGTGCTGGTGGATCAGTAGGTGTGGCAACATTGGCAAACACGTTAAAGGAATTACACTAATGGCTGTTTTTAATCAGTGCATATTAGTGTTTGTTCTCCACAATATCTCCACAATGAGTGCAATGAGTGAGTGTGGGTGAGAAAGAAGGAAAGAAATAAAGAAATTCTTCCTATTAATGCTGACTAATACTGACATGTGTTTCTTCAGTGTGACCTGCACATCTGCTGCTAGGCTGCATATTTTTGTAGTAGTGTGTGCAGATGTGTGTATGCGTCTTTGGGACGTACAGAGCAAAAGAGAAAACTTTGTGGGCATCTACCCTTGTTCTTCATTTAGTGTTGCTCTACTTTGGCAGCGGCAGTGGTCCTTAAACTGTCATGCCCTTCTTTGGAAGCAGAGAAACGTTCTGACCTGAACAAGACCAGAGGATAAATGCCAATTTTACAACTAGGAAATTGCAATGGAACAGCCAATGGAGTCATATTTTCAAGCCATAAACTCGAGATACTTGATGTTGGCTGCGACTTTACCAGTTGTGACGTATAATGCGACCTTTTCACCTTTTGGGATATGAGAAAATGCCATCCACCCCTGAAACAATTCTATGTGTTCCTTTACATGAATGAATAAAAGCTGTATCAATCTTCTGCACCTCCATGTTTATACTTCTGTATTTTGGTTGTTTCTTCTGAGAAGCACTTGAATGCACTGAAGCTGTATGCACCACTATACCACCTTCCAATGAGCACACGTATGCAGCATTAGACCCAATGCAAAAAGTGGTTGACTTAAACAGACCCGGATAGAGACACTGGCAGCAGCATGATTTGGTGCAGCTTTTGTCAACTTGTTCTGCTCGTCAACAGAGAAGGGCTACATTCCTCGATTCCTTGCATCTTTGACCAACCTCTGAAGTGGGAAGGACTAAGACACAATGAAAAGATGCAAGTGTGGGAAACCTGGCTAAAATTTCAGGAATGTGCCCCAGCTGCTTATCAAACCCGAACAGGGCTGATCTGGTTTTGGTCCCCCCTGTCATGAAATTGATGTTGATCAAAAACGGAGTGATTACGTAATTCTAAAAACGATCAGCTTACATCAATGGTACTTTTGATTTTTTTGGAAGTGACAATGAAAGCAGTGAGGATGAGAGGAGTGTCATGCGATTTTCAGTTTTCAAAGTGCATTGGTTTGCTTCATATTCGTGAGCTTAACCCTATGCACATATATTTGAAAATACTGGCAATAATATATTGCTGTCAACTTCCAAAACATAGTTTTTAGATTGATGAATGTGCTTTATGTTTGTTCATTTCAACATTAAAATCCATTTTGTTAAGAGGGTCGTTTATATGGTCCTTTGTGGTTTGGATTAGGTTGAGCATATCTGTAGACACAGGCTATTGCAAATGACCCAAATTCATCTTTTGATGTTTGTGGTCTGTAAGCACTAACTCTAACTTTGTGGTTTGAGCTATGAGCTTGTTTAGTATGTACAGAGGAGTCATTACTGACAGAGAATCTTTACTGGAACCCACACACACAAAGCGACAGTAGGACGGTCTAACGGTTCAAAGTTTTGATGTGTCTTTCTATGAGTTTTGTTGGCAAAACAGAAGGGCGATAAGGCTTGCTTGGACCCACTAGAGACACACCTGAAATAACCCAATGGGGCAGTCACATTTCCTGTTCTTTGCTTATTGCCTCTTGCCTATTGTGTGGTGGGCATCAACAGATAAAATCAAGGCAAGTAGTGGGCATAAATAATGTACTTCCACATCTGCTCTTAATAATTTGCCCTCTTTACACCGCTCTTTACATTTGTTGACCCTTCAGCTGGTGATTAATGTAAGAGAACATTACAAAGGCAAGAAAAAGTAAAGGTAAGACCCCAGTGACATCATCCTTTTGCTCCTCCTTGTATACTGTATGCGGTGTGACAATACTTCAAATTGCATCATGAATGACTACAAGAGTGTAAGCAATGGTTTTAGACCAGTTCATACTGAATTGTGACAGAATACGTGATAGAGGCGTGTTGTTGCAGTGACTGGAACAAACAAACAAAAATAAATTGTCCAAAAACCACTGTGACATCCTGTTTAAGCAAGAAGGGTGAGCAGAGATAGAAAAAAAAGTGTGAAAACCACAGTGACGAGGCTTGACTGGAGATGGAGCACAGAGGTGAGAAGTTGTTTTCCTTTAAGTCACAGATGGCTGAGTGAAAGCCAAAAAAAACCCACAGATCTCTTTGGTTTGAATAAAACACACACCACTCACTTCAGACCAGCGAGGATCTCATTAATCATACTGGAAATCAAACACAACTATATTTAAAACTTTAAGAGCTCTAAGTTTTGCATTTTTCTAGAAATAATCTAAGTTTTCTGTCCTTGAATGGTTCAAAAGCATTCATTTTGTAAGTGAAAATAAAGTTCACAAAAAAAGGCTTTGACATCACTAATCTGCCTGTCAAAGCAATGTGTTGGTTATGTGACCAATATCTGTCATATTCATGATGTTGAAGCAGAATCATCATAATCATCATCATGGTATTAGTTGCACAGGTGGAGTGCTGCTCCCTACAGACTGTGAGCCTCAATGCAGCATTATCCACAGAGGCCTTACTCTGAATTTAACCACAATCACACCTTTAAAAGACAGTGAAACTACCTAAACTTAATAATAAAGAGTTTGCCCCTGTCTTTTATCTAACAGTGGTAGTTTAAGGTAACTGGATTATTAAAGATGTTTCATCTGTCTCCTTCAGTCAATGGTGGGCAGAAAAATTAAATTTATCCTCTGAAAGTCAAAAGTCGTTCATCATTAGAATCATGACATAAACTCATCATAAGCCAATCTTATTTTTTATTTTATTTACTATGAAATTATTGACCATAAGCAAAGTGATAATCCGCCAATTTTTACAAAATGCATTTATATCTCCACAACATTCTCTGAGCTACTTCACGTTATGGGGCAACATTGCTCAAGCTGCGAACAGATGTGAGAAGGCACCCGAAAGTTACTGTAGGATAGAGATCCATGAGAAAATTCAGACTTCATGCAGAGGCTTTTCCATGTGTGGATCCATAAGGGTCCGTGTGTACTATGGACCTGGTAGGTGAAAGCCAAATATTGCCAAAAATGCTCCTGCTTACACAAAAAACAATGTCAGTAACGTAGTTTTGGCGTAGTTTCCCCAAAAATCATTACATTTTGTAAAGTTGTCGGAGTGTGACTTTACAATAACTTTGCATAGGCAACAAAGACAATAACAGAAAAGTTGACCTTGTCATAGTTATTAATACTATCAGAAAATTCCAGGAGTCAAAAACAGAGCATCAGAAACTGGTTGATGATGGTTTTTTTGGGGTTACACACATTTCATCCCAGATCTGGCCGTCTCAGTGCAGAATAGATCGTCTCCTCTTCCTCCATGCTAGTCTGTCTCCTGGTCCTGCTTTTCTGTCTGAAGTCCAGAGCTGCATATTGCAAAGCATCAGACCCCTCATTCTGTGGGGAATAGTCCAAAGAAATTAATACTGAAAACTAAAATTAGTTAAAGTCTGTAGGATTTTCTGAAAGCGCACCTGATTGTCAGCAGTGTATGCAAAGACACTCGGCTGGAGCTGCAGCCCTGGAAAAACATTAAAAGCATCACTAGCTTATAGTCAACATCTCACTGTTATTGTCTTTGATGTCTCCATGTAATGTTCAGTGAAACCACTTAATAAATCTTAATTATACCTCCTGAAGGAGGTTTTTTCATTTTGTAGAGGATCCAAACAAAGATGATGTTCAAGATAACAGACACAGCCAGTGAAGCAAACATGCCATACATCAAGATGGGCAAAGTGTCTGTGTCTCCATTCTGTTTCTCTGTGAAAATATATCAAACCACGGAGACATTTCTGTGATTTTAACAATGCATTTCAGCAAATGTATAATGCAAAATCATGAGGAATGCAGTGACCATGTTCCAGTCTTGAAATTTAGTTTTTTCTATCCACTAATGCATTGTTAGAAAGTTAATTTTGAAACTAAAGTATTCATCCTTCACATTAATAATAATAAAATGAAGTAAAGGCTCTAATATTCTTTGGATGACACTGCATCATTCAATGTATGTTTGGTGTAATTTCATTCTTGGGGAAGTTGGACATTTTTTTGATCATGTATTACAAAATCAGACTTGGTGAGATCATTCTTAGTAATTTCAAACTTACTCTTAACAGATTTTTTTTTTAAATCTATTTAATTTGTTTTCAAAATGTCTTGCTCTGTAAAAATGCATTTGTACTTATCCATTCATTTCTTATGTGAAACCCCTATAAAATACAAAATGAAGGAAACTTGGGTTTTTTTGCATGTTGCAGGCTCAATTTTTGATATCATAATCAAATATCATAATTATACAGTATTATAGTACAGTAATTTTGCCATTCACAGTAGCCCATGAATCTATAATGAAATGCCTACAAAATGTGAAAAATTATTTTTTTTAAATATGCCTCTCACCTCCAACATAGAGCCTTGTTCCTTTCCCATACAGAATCTCTCCACATGAGGCCATGGCACAGTAATACATCCCAGCATCAGACAGACTGACGTTCCTTTTTGCTAAACTGTACACACAGCTCAGTGATGGAAAGTCAGCTTTAAACCTATGCACACACCGACCGCTGCTGTGTCTGCCAGTGTACAGAGTTCCCAGTTTGGAATCTCCTGAATCATATCGGAACCAGTAAATGCTGTGATTCTCATGGCTGTGTGTTCCAGTGTGAACAGTGCAGTTCAGAGTCACAGAGTCTCCAGTCAGGACGGAGTAGGACAGCGGCTGCTGGAGTAAAAACCTGTGACTGGAGTCTGACACAAACATAAAAATATGATGTGAGAAATGCTTATGAAGAGGAAAGTGAGGCAAAAGGGGAAAACTCAAAGATTCCTTAATGTAACTGCAATCATTTTGCTCAAAAACTAGATCATGATCATAAAGTGCAAAAGCTTAGAAAAAGTAATAAACACGATACACCACCATACCTTTTACAACCAAAAGTGTGCTGTTGATAAACTCTGTCACAGAAATAGTGGTTTGTCCACAGTAGTACATGGCCGTATCAGACTGCTTGATATTAGAAATGATCAGATGATAGAAGCCTTTGCCTGGATCCACTGAAAATCGGGGATCTTCTTGAAACTGGTTGTGAAAGTTGTTGGACTCTTGCAAAGATTTGTAGTAAGAGGAGATAATCTGAGGATGCTCGCCTGCTGCTTGCTTGTACCAAGACAGATGGTTGGCACTGGATGTGTAGAAACACTGTAAAGTCACATTCTCTCCCAGGTTAGTGTGGAGCACAGAATATGTCCTTGCACTATCTGAAACACAAAAGGAGAGAATTATCACATTTCCGTTCAAATATCGTGTTACATATTAAAACATTTTGTAAAATCTCTCAGATTTACACCAATAACGGCTAAAGCTACACACAAATCATTTTTGGTGACTTACTAAGAAGAACCAAGAGGACATAAAATCTGAACATCCTTTACGCTCCTGTTTTCACACACTTCTAATGTGATTGCACTGTCAGTAGAGTGGCAAACATAAAACTAACACCGTCAGCGGAAATAGAACTTTAAGTAGCACAAGGCAGTATAGGATGTATTGTTGGGTGTCAATGCTTGTAGAAAGGGAAGTGAGGAGATCTGATTTCTCCCTTTAAGCAGAGATTTCTCTGTGTCTGTAGATCCTACCAAACATTCACTATCTTATCTTAGTTTTTTTAGGTACTTTATTCAAAGTTGCAATACTGTTGATTCTAGTTGAAATCGTATTTGTGGGATAACCTCAGGTGTTACTGCCATCTGCACTTCATCAGATTTTACTACATGTACGCACTACACTTTACTAACATCTGCTGCACACCTTTTGTGAGGATGCATCTCTGCATCTGTGACTGTTCCCATTCATTTGAAAATAACATTGATCAACCAACAGGGGACGCCAAGGAGACCAAATAATATATAGTGTATGAACTATCCTGGTCTATGACTAACAAAGGTGATAATCCTGTCGTTCACATCTCTTGTTTGTCTATTCTTATTATGATTCTTATTATATCTTATTATTCAGGATTTAATAAATACAATATATTATATAACAATAATAATAATAATAATAATAATAATACATTTATCATGTTGACCCATACCCAATATTTACCTGTTTCTAATACATCTTAGTACAGCATTTTCAATATTTAGTCCATATAGAATTTTGATTATTTTCTGAAGAGTTATAAAAATGTGCAGTTGGATTTAAGAACGTGAGACTGTATACATAGATTTGTAGCGTATGATTGGAAGTGTGTGTTAAAATGATTTAGCTTTTTACAGGTGGCACATGTGGTATTTAAGCCTATGACTCTACAACTTCTACTTCTGCTTTGTTCTATGGTTCTTTTTTCTTTACAACTTCAATGTTGTAAGCCCATTGTACTCTCTGACAGGACATACATACTAATATTTTCTCTCTTCACATCTTAAATTTACATGAAGTTGTGGTGGAGATTTTTCACCTCTGGTAACCTAGAAATATGAGGCCCTGCTTCATGTTTGTCCCAACAAAATACTTGATTTGCAACTAAACTCTCTTAGGGTGTCCAATAAGTAAACCTGAAAATATGGATGCTTTATTGGGACTTTGCGACGTGTTTGTGTTTGTGTTTGTGTGTGTGTGTGTGTACATATACTGTATTGTAGGAACATCTACACTTTAGTAATACGCACTCGTTGTTAGGGCACCACCCCCTTTGGGTCTTTATTTTATTAAATGATTAATTTAATCAAACCCAATCAAATTAATGCAAACCTAACCTAGATCAATCTCATCCAGAAGCAGTGAATTCATTGTCACATTGACCTCTCATTCACAGACAATGATGCACAAATAAACACGCATTTATTAATTACTAAATGTACTACAAGATATAACTGAAGTATGGATCATAAATGTATGGAGAAATCAACAAATACACTGTAATGAGTCTAAATAGCGTGTTTATCAATGAAGAATGAGCGATGGTGAATTATGGTGGGGAGATAAAATTAACTACTGGGAAAATAGTTCAACGCTATGATAACTTATTTAACGACATGAGGTGTTGCACTGATTCAAGACTCTAAACGACACCAACTCGCAGATCACAGCCA